>OY720442.1:97686804-97730405 GCA_963082915.1 Dolichopus griseipennis
TTCCTGCTTCAGTTTCTAAAATTTAAAGATTCATTCCTACCAAAAGAATGGCAATTTGAATTTTTTTATTTTTTTACGGAAATATTGTTTCGTACATTGTTTCTACAGTGATTCTTTTTGTATTATGGAATATAGATACTTAATATTTTATTAACAATGTGCACCTGCTGTGCAAAATTTATGTTGTTCTCACTAACTCTTTTATACTGTGTATACATACTAATAATAATTGATAACATTCTATGCTCAATTAAAAAAATTTCTTTATCGATTAATATTTTATGATCACGTCAGAAACAATATCGTATAATTTACTGAGGTCTGGGACACTATATTTTAAGATGTTTAAAATTCTTTTATTTTTATTGCAGTTTAAACTTTTAATTCTGCTATTAAAGAATTGTCATAAAAAGACAATTTTTAAACTAAATTCAATAACTAGTTCAAGTCAAAAAAAATTCTTATGTCGTCAGTTAAATAATCGGATTGGGGAATATTGAAAAGTACAGTGAATTTGGCTATAGTTTTGGAAAAATTACCAATTAAATCAATATGAAGGATTGGAAAAGAGTGGCCACATTTGACAAACTTATAACCAATCTCTCAACTCAAAATTTTGAGTCGCTCTTAATTTGAGTAAAGCGCATGTTTCATACCTTTATCGTTCTTAATGCTAAGCAGACTGAATTATTGAGCGGACCTGAATAATTAAGCGATGAGTTGAGCGCGACTTAAATGAACTCAAAATCAAAAAAAAAATTTCTTAATTTAATTCGAGTCGTGTTATACATGCAGGTCAAATGTTGCGGTCGCGACCCCGCTTATCCTGTCAACGTATGCCATTAGCTAAAATTATTAGCGGACTCAATATCAGCTTGTGACAACCCTGGTTTTATGAAAATTTTATTGTTTTAGAAGTTAACTCCAGGTTTACATGGTATATGTATTAAAGTATTTAAGTATGTAAAGAGAGGTTTTGGTATAAAGGGAAATTAATTCCAAAACTAGTTTAATAGTATGATGAACCTTTGCATAGATATGGTTTTCTTCAAATAGTCTTTTGGAGTCAAGAGTTTTATAAGAGTCTTATAGGACAAAAATTACTAAACGGAATTTACTAAAAATGGGATAACTGTCTTCATTTGTAGTGCTAAAAACATGCTCCGACCTAAACGTCAGTCCTTTCCTGCTACAAATTTCCTTCCAAAAAATTTATATACATATTAATACTTAGAGTATTTAACTTTTGTTCAATACTATTTAATTTTTAGACTATACAAACATATCGTATTCCATATAGAAAAAAATTAAAATATATTCTAAAATATTCTCCAGGGTTCCTTGTATAAATGAAAATCATTTTAGAAAGGAAAACGCGTGAATAACTTTTAACGACATACTACATACATATGGAAGCACTCACATATAATAATAACCATAATAATGATGATGATTATTATAGAAATGATTGTTATGATTATAATTTTTATGATTATACTATTAAATATAATGTTTCAAATATTGTATATTTTTAACATTTTGATAACTTAACATATTACATACTATATGAAATATACGTATATTTTAAGTGAATAATTTAATTCAACATTGATATTTATACATGTACATATATCATAAAAAAAAAATATATTTTGTGGTGTTATGTCTTCTAAAACAAAAACTCAAAAAAAATCGCCTTATATCTCTCTTACTTACCATAAAATGCCTCCTGGCACTGACTTGATTGAATGTGACAAGAATGTAAGAAAATCTTCCAAAAAATATTATTTGCTAAAAAAATAATATAAAACTTCCTCGTTTTTAGTTACATGTTTGTTTTAATGGAAGTATTGTAATACCCGGAATACGTACCTCCGAAAAGTAAATTTTTTTTTTTACGAGAGTCATGGAAAGCATCGAAAGCCACCATTAGAATTTTCCCAAATTTACCTTGTACTCCCTATTGTACACACTAAAACCACACTCTTTTAAAATCCAAACTTTGGGATGGGGCCTTTCTTACAAATGTACTGTTTGGTTTTGAGGTTAAGAATTGGGAAAAGGATCTTTTGGTATTGGGATGATGGGTCATGTAGTATAAATGGGAAATTTAGGGGGATTTTAAGGAGAAAAATGTTAATATTCGAAATTTAATCAAGTCGAACACATAGGAATTATTAACTTTAGGGAACACATGAGATGGTTCCATAATTTCCACGTATGTGTAGCAAACAGGTTCCATAATTCATGCTACATCATCTAAACATCATCATGTAACACAGTATAGAGATGAGCATTCGTCGCACTCCTTGTTTCACGTGGAAAAACTTTGAAAAGGCATTAAGTGTTTTATTTTTTTAGAACAGGTGTTCGTTCCTACTATGTATAAAACATTGTAAGTGATCAGGATGTGGGCCGATATCTAACACTGAGATCATTAAGAAGATAAATAGCTCTGTTTTCCACTTTATCAAGATATCCCAACGCTGATTTGAGAGCTTCCTCGATTTTGGTCTCGATTTGGTTGTGTACTCTTTATAACGCACAAAAACTTGCACAATGTTTGAATGTACTCTATTTTTTGATCCGGGATATGCTCAAAATGATTAAACATAAAATTTTTCTTTGAATGTTCCCAAATTTCCTGCCCAACTATATTTGAAGCTAGGTAACTGATTTGTTTTGTGAGTGAACATTGTGTGATCGATAGTCATACTGGGAAATCGGGTATGTTTGTATTTAGGATTTCGAATGTAAATTTTGCAGAAGAATGGAAACTAAAGAAACCATCGAACACTTTGATGATCCTGCTGTGGATTATCATGGAAAATTGGCAAAATATTTTTTAAGATTTAAGTGAGTTCAACAATCAACGGAATTTCCTCTTTTATTATGATACCTCGCATATATTCTAAAAACACTGTTATTTTACCTACACTATTTAATAAACTAAAGATATATCTATGACCTTTGAGCTTTTAAAAAATTTAAGCACTTTTACCTTTTTTGGATCCTTAACTTAAATCAAATAATATGAAATAGCTTTTGAGAACAATTGCATATCGTTGCGTTGTAACATTTAAAAAATATACATATTTCCTGTTTGAATTATGTTAATAACAGTACTAAAAAACTGTAAAACAGGAAGCAAAAGAAACAATTCCTTTAAAATATGTTTTATTTTTTTTTTTTGGGTGATGTTATTACCATAAAAGTACACAATGTGTAAAATCATAACTGTACTTTTTGTTTTGAAAGATCTTTATGTCGAAATAAGAAAAAAATTAAGCATTTTTTAACGGAGCAATGTAAGACTTTAATGTAAATAAATTGAAATTTGATTTATCGAATGCAATTTTTCTATTTAAATTATAAATTGAAAGTACTTTGAAAGTGTTTTTTTTACATCTGTCGTATACTAAAACTTAACTTATATCTGTCATATACTAAAACTAAATTTTATACTAAAAAAAATTTATTGGATATTATTTTGGATATAACAATTGTGTATTCATAATCTTACACAATAGCTACCTGAGTAGTCAACGGCTTAGTGAATATCAACGGCCTAAGTTTTAATAGACTTGGTGATTGCCTTTATTCATTAAACGAGTGAAAAAGGAATGTATAATTTATGTTAAAAAATAAAGATTTTTCAGTTTCTCACCCTTTACCGCTCTAAAATATACATATTTCGCCAAATTGAAACTGTGCGATAGTGCGACTATAACACACCAAAACCACACTCTTTTTGAACCAAATTTTAGGAGGGAACCTATGATACAAATGTACAGTTTAGCTTCAGGTATGGGGATATGGAAGGATTGAATTATGGCGGAGGCTATTTGGGATTTTTGGTTTTTGGAGGTAAAGGAAGATTGGATGGGATATAATAAAAGATGTTAATGTTTTTTCTTAAATTTGGCTAAATCGTATTCATTATCAACTTTGGTTAACACATTTGGTGGTATATGGTTCCATAAACGTGATGAATGATTGACAAACGAGTTTCTAAAAGCCGTATTACGCCGTTTGGTAAACCCAACTGTGTAGGAATGAGCATCTGTTGCCCTCTTTGTTTGCTGTTGGAAAATCTTGAGGCTTACCTTTGGATGCATAAATTGCTTAATTTCGTTAGAACAAGTATTAGTTCCAATACAATATA
Organism: Dolichopus griseipennis; assembly: GCA_963082915.1. Classification (NCBI taxonomy): domain Eukaryota; kingdom Metazoa; phylum Arthropoda; class Insecta; order Diptera; family Dolichopodidae; genus Dolichopus; species Dolichopus griseipennis. The sequence continues at coordinate 97,690,970 of OY720442.1, forward strand.
TCTATAAAACATGGTCAATGTCCAAACTGTTGGCTAAGTTAAGTGAGCGTTGAACGAATAGCTCCATTTTACACTTTTACAAGATATCCCTGCGGCGTAATGGAGGCATCAGTCCAAATGTGTGCATCATACTTCTTTCGGTCTAATATAAGTTTTATAGATGTTCGATAAGAAGAGATCAGAAGAGTAGCAGGGTTGTATCAGTTCTTCTTTTGCAAAAATTGAGTTAGGTATAACGGTAAATTTTAGTGATATGATGTAAAACTATATCCATATATCTCCATGTGTTTTTTGAGTTAATAAAAACAGCTGTCATTTTCAGATAAATGATATATACTAAAGAACTTGTTTTAATAGTTAAATATGGGCCGTTTTCAAAGTTTTGGGGCTGTGGATTTCATTAACGTGTTTCAAAGTTGATTCCGTTATTTCAAATTGCGTAGAAGTTTTCTTAGATCACCAATGGATAAACAGGCAGAGTAAAACTAAAAGGCATATTTTTTTCAAAAATATTTTAAAATTTACAAAATAGTTTTAAAACTTGGAGTTTTTTATTGCAGAAATTTATAAATAAATAAACTGCACTTTTAGTGTAGGCATATCTAATAAAATATTAATATCACCCCCGGATATAATACAACTCTAAAAAGTCCGACATTTTAAAAAGGTTTTTTTTTTAAATTTAAAAAAAAGTAGAATTTCAAAATCTAATAATTTATGTATACAATAAATGTCCTAAACAAAATCAAACACCCTTGCAATTTTCAATATTTCATTATTATAAAATAAAATATAATTCAAATTAAAATTTAAAAAATTGTTTATTTTCCAATTCAATATACTTAAATTTAATATTCATACAATATTTACAATTTAAAATTCACAAAATATATTCCGCTTCAACCTATTATAATATCAAACCTATCCGCTTAGAATAGTTATAAAAACTAACAATGATTTGTGGTATAAACACACCCTAATAATGTCTTCATTTAAAAATTAAATTTATTTTTAAGTAAAATGCAAGTTAAAAAAATACTAGAAACTTTAAAGAGTTAAATTATTCAATATAAATAAAAAAATACAAAGGAATATAACTTATGTTATATAATGGTACTTTTTTATTAACTTCCGGGCATAAAAAATCAACAAGACATTACATTCTCACATAATATATATATATAAAATTATAAATATATTTCTAAAGATAGAATCATCTATGTATACATATATTTATGTTTATATAAAAATGTATTATGTATATATAAAAATGTATAAGGTATGTATATTAAACATAACATATGGGTGACTAACATTTGATAGGTACTTGACTTTAAAAAAAATCCTTTAAAAATTTTTACACAAACAACCCTTAAATATTAATTTTAGTCAAGTTTGCATCAACCCAAAGCAGTCAACTTTACACGATTCATAGATTTTTTTAATAATAAAAAATAGATTGAATTCTGCCTTGTAGAATACAATAAATTTAGAATGTTTGCAAGGCTAAGAGGCTTGATTGAAGTAATTAGCTTTAACTTAACATTCCCTAAAAAAAACAGTTATATTTCTGAATTATATTTTATACATCTTCTTGTCCTAACTTTGCCTCGACAGAATGCATAAAATTCAGCTAGAGTTCGAATTCCATCTTCTTAAACAAAATGAGCTTAGTTATTAAGGCAATGTTATGTATTCAACCTAATCTTGTATGTAGCCGAAGCTATTTATAATAAGTACTTAAACAAGAGCAAATGGGAAGCAAAGTTATGCCAAAGTTATAAGAACCGCCATTCTGAAGCATCTCAAAATTCTGAAACATAATGAACACAACCTACGGTTCAGTTTCGCCCAGTCTCCGCTCTTTTTTTCTTTTGCCGCAAACAGGAACATTCTTGTTTCAGGTTCCAGGTTCCAATCTTTATCTTAATTTAAAGTTTCTATCTTTAACAATTTCGAAGATGTGTCTGTTAGAACTTTGGAAATGTTTGATACCAAATTTGAAGGTTCTATCTTTATTGGTTTCGAAAATATACTCTTTTGACTTTGACTTGATCGGAAACTTTCCAAAACTCGAACCCATGGATCAATTTCGCCAAATTCCCGCTTTTCTTTTGTCGTTAGTAACCAACGGTATAAATTTCCAGAACATAGCATTTTTGTACGGAAAGAGAAATGAACGGATAATGTACAGAAGGGCGGAAGGATGTATGAACTAAATCGACTCAAGAGGTCTTCAAGAATATATATACAAGTATTCCCGAATCTAATTTATTTGATTATGGCGGTCACGTCACCGTACCCTGATGCTTATTTAAGGTATTGGATATAATAAGTGCGGTGAGTCATTTTAAATAACGATTAATAAAAGAATACCAAGGGCAGGTTTGACTAGTCGGAACACAGTATTCTTATTCAACCTGTTAACAAATAGTTTCTGCAAAACTGTATTCTCGATGACTATTTAGAGATTTTTTATATATTCTTAGGTCAATTACTTTTCATTTCGATAATAGATACATAACACAGTCCTCCGAAAATGCCTCCCCCTACACCTTTTTCAATTGATTTTGTAATTCAGCTCTGAATTAAGGAATCCATATATTTTTCTATTTGGCAGGAAGCGATTTCATTCGTTTCTCTACAGTCTGAGGCATAGCCCACCCCTATTAAAGTTTTCCTCTGTCTTTGCAAATACTTCCCGTAAAATGTTTATTTTTTTTTGTATTTTCAGTCAAAAGTTTAAAGACCTAGAGACGTTCTTCAGTTGAAGGTTTATGAAAAAAATTTTCTTACTTCATTTTTCTTTTTGTCTGCTTCTACACTCTTGAAGTACGATTCCTTTTATACACTTTTTTTTCTTAAGTTTTAACTAACTATCAGCATAGAATCGGTATATTTATATTCACATAAATAAAAAGTGGGGGCAAAGTACTACCACAACAATTTTATTGCATAACAACAACAACAACAAAAGCAAAGAAAGAAAGAAAGAGATAAAAAATATTAAGACGATAAATACATAAAATATCCTTTAATCCTTGAAAAATGATTTTAAACAGCAAAATATTGTTAAAACATAGTTTTCATATTTATATATATATATATATATATATATAGATTTGTATATTATATAAATACTGAAATACATAGTATATAATATAATATAGTTATAAGAGTTTAATTCACTATTAAATAGGATAACATGGAACGCTTGAAAAAATAAACATAAGAAAAAAATAAACTGAACTCTTGTTTATAAAAAAGTATAAGAAACACCTTAATTCAATAGTTTCATTGGTTCTTTAATATCTTATAGTTGTATCTTTCTGCATCCATTATGGATAAAATTTTCTCAAATTTTTCCTTTTCTTATACAAAAATTAAAAATTTAAAAATGATAAATTTAAAAAATATGAAAAAATTAAACTCAAAATAATTTTATAATATGGCAAGGATATTTAAATTCTTCATATTCCTACTTAATTTTTATTTAAATATTCAACTTAGGATCTGGAAATGTTAGGATCAAGTGAAGAGTAATTTGTGTCAATTGGGTTGTATATAAAGTTTAATGAATTCCTCAATTTAAGTGGTTTATTCTTTTGAGCACTTATAATCGGTTTTTTGGATGGTAAGACTTTTTTAATACAGAATTTTATTTTTGGATATTCAATTACTCGAAATCTTCTGATTAATGGTAGCTCTAAGTTATGAAGACATTGAAATTGTAAATCAAAACTTATTACAGTTAATCCTGGCTGTTAATAATAAACTTTAAAATATATTTGTATGTAGCTATCATATTTATAGTACAATCATTAATAAATGAGAAAAAAAACACTAAATTTTAATTGATTCTTACAACTCACATACTGTTATGTACATATTAGTTTAATAATTAACATGCCTATTTTTTAACTGCAAACTATTTCAACCGGTAGTTTTCAATGTTTTTCAATGTTCTTCTTAAAAAGTATTTGTAAGTTCTTTTTTTTTTAAGATTTCTTAAATATTTTACTGCTTTCAGCTTGATCAGGCTCCGATCATGGAAACTATGTATATCAGTTGCTCCAAATTATTCTTCTGGTATTTGTTCGAGTTTCCTTTATAAAAAACCGATGGGTGGGTGGTGGACTCAATAGAGTTGAAATTTACATTTTTTTTATTTGCTTTTCAGCCCTTTTCTGAGTACAAGGCATTCACCAAGTCTATTTAGACTTAGCCTTCAGTTTTTTTAATCGTTATATTCACTACGACGTTGATTACCCGGCTGTTACTATGTTATAAGATTATGAATACACAAATGTTATTTTTGTACGCCATCTATTATTATATCTTATATGCTATATTAAACTATTTCAAATATATTTAAAATAATGTATGAGTTTATTACATTAAAAAAGGTTACAGAATAAAAACCTCATAGTCATAAGTTTTATGGGATTTTATTCACCAATTGGAATTTGGTAACAATTAGAATCCCGTTGGGATTTGGCTCATCATTCGGCTTCGATTGGCATTCAACATTATCTTACCTCCTTTTGATTAAAGAAATAACTTCGTCTCTGCCAAATTTCTACAAAAAAAAATTATGAAAACCCTGATTTTTTAATAAACTCTAGACACACGCCCTCGTACGAATCTTATTTGATATTTCGGCACTGTTAGCAGATCATATTTGATACCTTAAACCTCGTGTTAGTTCAAAATTAGGAATTATCGAGGTTATATTCTGGGTAGTGATTAATTTCTCTTCCCAAATAAAAATAAGGCTTATGAGCTTTAGTATCATCGACTTTTGCACCCCGCTTTGCTTATCTTCTTTAAAGGAGTTTACAATGTACATAAACACTTATAGAACAGTTCCTAGAATCTTTCTTAATTTTTAAAAATTCAAGCCAAATAGGTGTTTAAATATATACATATATAGGTTTTATACTCAAAAACTAAAACTTTGCAAAGAGTTATTGTTTACAATCCCCAATTTAAAAAAACATTGCCTAGATAGTTTTTTAATTATATAAATATAAATATTAAAGCAACTAAATTTTTCTTAACGCTTTATAATTTTATTTTTAATTTTAAGGTTGTAATTATACGTCTAAAATTTTTTGAGCACTTTTTCAAAAAAATTTGTAAATTATGCCTATATAGACTCCCCTGTCCGTAAGTCCATTTCCACAATACTCCGTGCTTACAAAACTTTTACACCGTTTGAAATAAAGAAAAGAAACAACTAACAACAGGTAGATTTTACATTGCGAAAAAATGAATTTCATGGAAGAACTTTTTTTCTGTTACCTCATTCGATAATGAGTTTCAGCCCCTAAAAATTCAGAAAAATATTACACTTAAATTGTTATAACAAAAGTTCGATTATAGCCCATCTACAATGAACGCTTTCGTTTCACTCTCTATACGTAGTTACCTGTCGAACTAGGTTAAATGTATTGAATTATATGAATGTGTCTACAATAGACGCAGCTCTGACACAGCCATTAAAAAAGTTGTTTAAGTTTTAACTTTTTTTCTTATTCAAATGTCAAATAATTGAACTTTGAAAAATATTTTTTATGGAAAAATAAAAAAATATATGATCAGAATAAAAAATTCAGAATAAAAAATTGGTAAAATTATTAATTTTTTTTTCTATCTAGGGTTAAGAAATATCAAACTATTATTTGAAATAGTTATACAATAAACTTTAAATTATTGAATAATTTTTATTTCATGAAATTTGTAAACAAAACAATGTCAAAAAACACTGTCAAGTATATTTCATTTTTGGCACTCCTTTGTTGACTACGTAATTGGAGCGGAACAAGAGCGTCATTGTACATAGGCTATTAAGCATATTTTCAATATTTGATATGCCAAAAGATAGCTATTTTTAAAAGGTTTATAAATATACGTAACACAATGTATAGGATTAATATACGCTGTTTTAATTTACCGTTATCAATACTAAATTTTTTCAACGATTTGACCTGCAAGCTTTTAATTTTGAGAAAAGTTAGACCATAAAAAATGAGTTTTTTACTCCAACATTACATTGTTACGTGTGTTAATGGCTTTTCTTGATTATGAAGGTATTTCTTAAAGTTCAATGAAGTGTCTGTTGCTTTTTTCAATTTTTCTTATATAATAAATTTTTAACAAATATTATTAACTATTTTTTTTATAAAAACTATTATACAATTATTATTGTACCCAAAAACCTGTTATTAAATATTGTTAAATTTTGGAAATTTGCTTTTTAAAAACCCTTGGCTTATTTCATTACTTGTTTTATTATTTGAAAAGTCATTGTAATATTTTTTAATAATTTTTTGAGAAATGATATAAATAAAAAAATAGAATTATTAATAAAAAAAATAAGGCAAAACTTCCGCAAAGGGGTTGTGAGCTATCAAGATGACGTCATCACATAACGGTACTAAATATCTCAAAGTTTCCGAATATATATACCATTAGTGGCGATGGCGCCATCTAGTGGTCGAAAAATGCATTACAAAAATTTCCTAAGATTTTGTAGCATTTTAATTAAAATGCTATATTTTTCCTGGACCCTGCGGTAGGGGAATAGAATACTTCCGCAGTACGAACTGCTTGTCGTAAAAGGCGACTAAAAGTTCAAACAAAAATCCCGAAGCGACTGACTCGGAACGAGCGGCTCTCTGGTCTGCGTCTGATCCCTGAGGGACGGCAGTTAAACTCCTGGCAGTAGGTAAAATGCAACCAATATATAAAATAGAAAATATGAATAACGATAATAAAGAAATAAATCCGGTAGGGATATCTACCAAAGTGTCGGCAGAAGCCACGGCTGCCGGCGAGGGCTTTGCTGATCTTATAAGAAGGTCAGAGGAGTCGCCAGTGGCCCAAAAATCAAAAAACAGTATAGCGGACCCATTTAAGAAGAGCGGAAAAATTAACAGATCACCACCGATTAGAGAACTCCAAAATGAACAAGCACTGTATAACAAATGGCAGAAGGCTGTCGAGTCGCCAGTGGCCCAAAAATCAAAAAACAATATAGCGGACCCATTTAAGAAGAGCGGAAAAATTAACAGATCACCACCAATTAGAGAACTCCAAAATGAACAATCACTGTATAACAAATGGCAGAAGGCTGTCGATGAAACAACACAACTAAAGAAGTTGATAAGCAATATGGAAAAACAAATACAGGATCTTAAAAATGAAATTACTTATTTAAAGATGCAGAAACCACAAGATGCAGAAACCACAGTTCTACAAGCTTCACAAGTTCAACACTTATCAAAGTCAGAAAACAGTAAAAAAATAGTATACTCTACAGATGAGGAAGAATTAGCGAAAGAGACTGAATGGATAAGGGTGAAGCAGAAACAAAAAAGGAAGTTAAATGACTCACTTACCCCTCCAAACGCAAAAAAGATGGACTATAAAACCACTCCAAGTAAAGAAACTACTCCAAAAAAGGTTATTTCGCCAAAAAAAATAACCGATCCGGAAAAAGTTAAGAAAAAACAATCTCCACCGCCAATAATTGTGGATGAATTTAATAACTATAACGAATTCTGCGAGAGAGTAAAAAAAGTAATAACAGAAAAACAGTTTGAGATGAAACTCCTTGGAAAGAATTGTATAAAAATCAATTTGTTAGATGAAGATGCTTACAGAACATTAACAAAAGCGCTATCAGAGTACAAATATAGTTGGCACTCATACGAAAGCAAACAGCAAAGGCCAATACGAGTTATGGTCAAGAACCTGCCTCACTCGTGTAAAACAGAAGAAATAATTAAAGATCTTGAAAATAGAGAATATAAAATAATAGGAGCTGCAAATAAACGTAGCTGGAAGAATAAAGAACCATTAAACATGTTTATGTTAACCTTCAAAGCAGAAGAAGATATTAGTAGAATATACGAGATTAAAAGTATTCTAAAATGTATTGTGAATATCGAGCCTCTAAGAAAAAATAAGCTTGTAGTACAATGTAAATCATGCCAGGCATATGGTCACACACAAAAATATTGTGGAAAAACCCCAAGATGTGTAAAATGTGCAGGTAGGCACCATACCAGGGAATGTTTGAAACCTAAAACTGAACCACCAAAATGTGTTCATTGCGGAAATCAACATCCAGCTAATTATAGAGGCTGCATAATCGCAAAAGAAATGCAAAAAATCAAATTTAAGAATATGAGCCCAAATTCACAACAAAGGAATACTCCACAATACGCTAAAAAACAAATCAGAAACCATCTGCAAACGTCGCAAGTGAAGCAAGATTTCCAGACAAATAGAAGCAGTAAAACTTATGCCCAAGTTGTTGCGGGTAAAAAACTTAATAATAATAGCGAACAAGAAAATGATTTAAAACAATCCATTCTGCTTATACTAAAAAAAGTAACCAAAATAGAAAGTTCTATGGTCGATACGGATTGTAGAATAGGAGCACTAGAGGGCAGTACCAAAAACCTGCTTCGAAATCGAAAAGATGAATGAACTAAAAATTTTTTCATGGAATGCCAATGGACTGCTACAACACCAACAAGAGCTACAAGCAGTCCTTGACATAAATAATATAGATGTTTGTCTTATAGCAGAAACACACTTTAACAAACAAACGCATATTAATTTTCATGGTTATAAAGTTTATCATAGCATACATCCAGGTAACTCTGCTAGAGGAGGAAGTGCAGTAATTATAAAACAAAGTATACAACATTTTGAAGAAGCCAAATTTGAAACAGAAGAAATACAAGCTATGGCCGTAAACGTAAAATGCAAAAACTACTTTATTGTAGTAGCAAGTATGTATTGTCCACCTAAGTACTCTCTGAAGAAACATCATTATTTGGATCTTTTTAAGAAACTAGGAAAAAAGTTTGTTATAGGAGGTGATTTTAATGCCAAAAATACACACTGGGGATCACGGCTAACAACAACCAAAGGCAGAGAATTATTCCAAGCAACAAGCGAATTTGGGTGTGAAACCATATCAACAGGAAAACCTACATATTGGCCTACAGATCCAAATAAAATACCTGATTTAATAGATTTTTTCATTATTAAAAACATTTCGAATAATTTCATACAGATAGAAGATAGGCAGGAAATGGACTCTGACCACTCACCAATTCTGCTAACTGTAAGTGAAAACGCTATTGAAAAGCAGAGCATTCCGATTCTCGCCAATAAATACACTGACTGGGAAAGCTTTAAAGTGTGTCTGGAAGAAAAAATACAACTAGCTGTACCGTTGCAATACAAAGAACAATTGGATGCGGAGGTGGAAAACTACATTAACGATATACAACTTACAGTGTGGGAAAATACTCCAGTAATTAAACAAAGAGTAAAAGAAAATAAATATCCAGCCGAAATCTTAGAACTAATTGCAATAAAACGCAGAGCAAGGAAAAAATGGCACCAAACTAGAGCTCCACAAGATAAAACTAGGCTGAATAATCTCACCCAACAACTAAGAAGAAGAATTAAGGAAGTGAAAAACAAATCGATAAATTTATATTTGGAAAAGCTAACAAATGATAAAAGTACTGATTACTCTCTTTGGAAGGCAGCTAAAAATCTGAAAAAACCTATTGCAGCTATTCCTCCAATTAGAAAACTGGACGGAAAGTGGGCGAGAGATAATAAAGAAAAAGCCAAATTATTTGCGGAACACCTAGAAAAGATATTTCAAGTAAACACTGGTGAAGAAGAGGAAGATCTAGATGTAGAACAAATTCAAGAGCAAGAGGAAATCGCATTAACAAATCCAGCTGAAGTGAAAAAAGAAATTAAAAACAACATTAAATCTAAAAAAGCTCCGGGATATGATTTAATAACCGGACAAATTCTGAAGCAGCTACCAGAGAAGGCAATAGTTAAAATAACAAATCTTATAAATGCTGCATTCAGGCTGAAATATGTGCCGAAATTGTGGAAAGTGGCCGAGGTCATTATGATACCCAAAGCAGGAAAACCACCAAATGAGATAACGTCTTATAGACCAATCTCATTGCTACCTATAATGTCAAAACTATTTGAAAAAATTTATTTGAGAAGACTAAAACCGATTATTGAAAGGAAGAATCTAATTCCGGACCACCAATTCGGCTTTAGAGAAAAACATGCAACAATAGACCAGGTACACAGAATAACAAACACTATTGAAAAAGCTTTAGAGGAGAAGAAAGTCTGTTCAGCAATCTTTTTGGATGTGACTCAGGCATTCGATAAGGTGTGGCACAAGGGATTGAATTGTAAACTGAGAACAATCCTTCCAAAAGAGCATTCGGAAATGATAGAAAGCTATCTATCAGACAGATACTTCTACATAAAACAAGAAGGAGAATATTCCGATCTTAAAGAAATCGGTGCTGGAGTTCCTCAAGGAAGTGTACTCGGTCCAATACTGTATCTGTTGTATACTTGTGATTTTCCTGCACTTGAAAATAATATAATTGCGACGTTTGCTGATGATACAGCGGTTTTGGCTGTCGGAGAAAATAATGAAGAATCTACAGAAAAACTGCAGAGAGCTATGACAAGAATCCAAAATTATACTAAAAGGTGGAGGCTAAAATTAAATGAAGGTAAGTCAATTCATGTGGATTTCACAAATAAAAAAATTGACCATAAACCAGTATATATAAATGGTCAAGAAATACCTTATTCAAATACTGCCAAATATCTTGGTATGACATTAGATGCGAAGCTTCGCTGGAAAGCCCACATCAAAAACAAGAAGGAAGAGTTACAAATCCGTTATAGAAAAATGTACTGGCTCATAGGTAAGCATTCTACCTTGACAATACAAAACAAACTTCTGCTCTATAAACAAATATTAAAACCAGTATGGTCATATGGCATCCAGCTATGGGGATGCAGCAAAAAGAGTAATAGAGATGTTATTCAGAGGTTCCAGAATAAAGTTCTAAGAAATATTGTGAACGCGCCCTGGTTCATCAGAAACTATGACCTACATAGAGATATGCAAATAGAATTTGTAGATAAAGAAATCCAAAATTTTGCAAGAAGTCACGAAAAAAGACTCCAAAACCATGTAAATGTCGAGGTAGTCCAGCTTCTGGATAATACAAATATAGCCAGACGACTCAAAAGAGTAAAGCCTTTTGAGTTAGTGTAGCTATAATAAGAGAAAGAAACAGTTAGATAGACATCGCTGGATGGAATCTACATTTAAAACTAAAATAAAGCCAGAAGAAAAATTGCTCATTAGCCCTATCGGACTAGATCGCAATAGAGGAAAGGTGTGGTTTAGTGGGTAAGAATCCCACACGCAATGTCAAGCTACGGGGCTCATTGTGTCTTTTGAAGATTCCATTCCAACCTACGTAAAAATAAAAAAAAAAAAAAAAAAAAAAAAAAATATTTTTCCTGTAAGACCATAAACTAGAACCAACATCATAAAATATTGTAGAGAATGATATTGCCTTTCATATAAATCCGGTTTCATCTGAATCGGTGCTACCGTTTTTAAGATATTGCAATTTAAAGTGAAAATTTAAAAAAAAAAAAAAAAAAAAATCAAACTTTCAAAAAAACTACTATAACTGTGAAATTTTCAAAAACACCCTGTATTATTATTATACCATTAGAAAGGTCTCTTAAAACTCTTTCCAACGGTATATAATAAGTATGGCATATGCTGACAAATAGCCCCACCAGAGAACATAAATGCAAAAATGACGCAACAATTTTATTAAAAAATACATTTTCATACTTTATTTCTCATAAATTTATTTTGCCTTTTTGGCAAATTTAAAAATGTAAGAATGCATTTTAGGTTTGGATACAATATTGAGTTTGGTTCTGACAATTTGTTTTGAGGGATTTTGGAGGTGACAACCTCAAAGTTTTAAAATTTTTTTTATTTAAATATGTATGTAAAAATATAATTAGAAAGGCCCTTAGGCTACAAAATCAGAAGTAATTTTATTTGTGAAAATAGAAGCAATTTAATTTTCCAAACTTTTTTATTTAAATAGTTAGGAAGGAGTTTTAGAGTTGGTTTCAAAAGCAGGGTTTTACGCTTTTTCCAGAATATTTATATATGTGTATATGTGGGATTGTTAGTTGGATTCAAAAGCAGGGCTTTACGCTTTGTCCAGAATATTTATATATATGTGTATATGTGGGATTCTCAATTAGGAGGGATTTTGGAGTTGGATTCAAAAGCAGGATTGCCCCCTTTTCCAGAATATTTATATTTATTAATTAGGGTTGATTATTTTTTGTATGAAATAGCTATGCCGAATTCTCATACCATTCTTTTCATTATAGTGTTGGATTCAAAATCTAGTTTCAATAATTGAGTTAGCGGGGGTTCGGGGGCGGCAGCATAATATTATTTAACATGTTTTATTACAGTGTATTAAAAAAATTAGAAACTTATTAATTTTTTTAATGAATTAGGTAACCGAATTCTTATACCATTCTTTTCATTTTAGTGTTGGATTCAAAATCTGGCTTCAATAATTGAGTTAGCGGGGGTTCGGGGGCGGCAGCCCCCGTAATGAAAATATAATATTATTTAACATGTTTTATTACAGTGTATTAAAAAAATTAGAAACTTATTAATTTTTTTAATGAATTAGGTATCCGAATTCTTATACCATTTTTTTCATTTTAGTGTTGGATTCAAAATCTAGCTTCAATAATTGAGTTAGCGGGGGTTCGGGGGCGGCAGCCCCCGTAATGAAAATATAATATTATTTAACATGTTTTATTACAGTGTATTAAAAAAAATTAGGAACTTATTAATTTTTTGTATGAATTAGATATCCGAATTCTTATACCATTCTTTTCATTTTAGTGTTAGAATTTGTATCAATTTTACTATATGGCTTTATTTGGTAAAATTTTAGAAAATGATATGGCTTTATTTCGCATTCAAATGCGAAATAAAGCCATACGTAAAAAAATTCTCGATATGGCTTTATTTCGCATTTGAATGTTGTACAGGTTGTTGGAACAGTATAAGCGTAATTTTATATCCAACTCAAAACCCTGTCAATCTTCAAAATCTTAGTATATAAATATTCTGGAAAAAGCGTATAATTCTGACTTTATAACCAACTCTAAGGTCCTTTCTAATTATACTTTACATACATATAAATACCTCAAAAATCCTCTAAACAAAACCCAACTCAATATTGTATCAAACTATAAAGTACATTCTTAAATTTTAAAATAAATATTTCAAATGGAAAACCAAAAGGCAAAATAAATTTTTGACAAATAAAGTATGAAAATGTATTTTTTAATAAAATTGTTGCGTCATTTTTGCATTTATGTTCTCTGGTGGGGCTATTTGTCAACATATGCCATACTTATTATATACCGTTGGAAAGAGTTTTAAGAGACCTTTCTAATAGTATAATAATACAGGGTGTTTTTGAAAATTTCACAGTTATAGTAGTTTTTTTGAAAGTTTGATTTTTTTTTTTTTTTTTTTTTAAATTTTCACTTTAAATTGCAATATCTCAAAAATGGTAGCACCGATCCAGATGAAGCAAGATGTTTATGAAAGACAATATCATGCCCTACAATAGTGTAAGATGTTGGTTCCAGTTTTTGGACTAACAGGAAAAATATAACATTTTAATAAAAATGCTACAAAATCTTAGGAACATTTTGTAATGCATTTTTCGACCACTAGAAGGCGCCATCGCCACTAATGGTATATATATTCGAAAACTTTGAGATATTTAGTACCGTTATGTGATGAAGTCATCTTGATAGCTCACAACCCCTTTCCGGAAGTTTCACCAAAAATAAATATTTGAATTAAATAAATAAATTTATTTTTTTAAATATTTTTTAATGTTTCTTAATCCAAGAAAATACGAAAATGGGTGGAAACCCTGCTTCGAAATCAATAATTACATTTAAATTCTAGATTATTTCAAATTTTTTTTATATAATACAAATATTAAAAAAAAATATTTTGGAAAAATTATATCAATTATGATAATTTCTAATTTTTTTTTTCTTTTAAAATGACAAAAATAGGAACACAAATAAAAGAAAGAGAGAAAAAATGGTTAATTTTATGCCGATAAATTTTTTTTTTCCTTTTCTAAAAAAACAAAATAAATCAAAATAAAAACTTTCCGCCTTCAAACAAATGAACAAAAAAAAAAAAATAAAAATCGATTTGGAATGAATAATTACAGCTACGTGGAAAAAAAATTTACCAAAATAACTGTACTTTTTGTTTCTTTTACATTTTCCGTTATTTTTTTTCCAGAAGAAACACCAAAATCCTTTTTGACTTTTATTTTTAGGCTGAAAATTAAAATGAAAAACAAAAAAAAGGGTTGTTTATTTCAACTATAGGATATGAAATTTATTAGTTATGTTCAGAAAATGCAAAATTATTATTAAAACAGATTTGTTATTTAACTAAATTGCCGAATTTGAGTTACAGAGTATCCGAGACAAGTGCATCAGCTAAAATTACACCTTCTCGGATGCCACATGTCTCAGATGAACAGTGGAATTATGGCTGATAGAGTTATCAGTCCATATATTCTCGGAACTGAGCAATCAGAAATCGTCTTTGGGGTGGAATACCGGACTATGTTGGAATATTTTTTAATAGAGACAGTGAAAAATTTTCAATAACGTTCAATAACCGAATAATTTCAAAAAATACTGTTTGAATTGGCACCCGGTTCTCTAGATTAAGCGGCCCTAATTTGTTTTTTGAAATTTCTTCAAGGTACAGGTTGATGTCAACAAACTACAAAACATTGAGAAACTAAATCAGAACATTATAACAGAAATTGAAAATGTTCTAAATGGATCAAAGTCGATGCAAGTTGGTCATCCCTGTATATTGAAATATACCTAGTTTGATAAAAAGCAACTCTACCCTTTTTCGCTTTAATCGATGACAATGACATGTGACAATCTGTTTGTCATAATATAGTAGTAACAAATAATTTGAAATGGGATCTGGATGTACGTGTCCATAAATTCTCTTATTCGTAATTTGTTTGTGTTGGAAGATAATAGGTTTTAACTAAGTTTAGTCAATTATTGAAATTAGTTGCTAGAAATTGAATTAGTTAAAGAGAAATGCATAATTCATTTGAATATATTTTTAAGATAGAAGTCCTACAAGGTCATTTACCGCTCTCTAATTGACTATCCATTCAATTCGTATAAATAAGATTGATTAGAGATGATAATCAATATACTATTGCACGTTATGAAGGAAGAAAGAATTGAGCCGATTTAATTTAATAAGAATCCTTTTACTAACTATTTCGATCCTCAGCCATGTGATACGAGAATTGCACTTTTAACAGTTGACAATTAAAATTGCGTGATTGATATAAAAACTAATGATCCATCAATATGGCAACCGATCAAAATATTTTAATAGTGTTATATTGAATCTATGTCTACATTCCAAATATTAATCTAAAGTAACCATGCCAACCGATTAAAATATTTTAATAGTGTTAAATTGAATCTATGTCTACATTTCAATAGTTAATCTAAAGTAACCATGGCAACCGATCAAATATTTTAATAGTGTTAAATTGAATCTATGTCTACATTTCAATAGTTAATCTAAAGTAACCATGGCAACCGATCAAAATATTTTAATAGTATTAAATTGAATCTATTTCTACATTCCAATAATTAATCTAAAGTAACTATAATTAACCTTAATTATTATATAAATTATTTCTACAATAAATCTTAAAATGACTTTCATAATACCTCTCAAATAAGTTAATATTTATTTCCTTAATAACGAATATTATGATTTCGGTGGTTTCGGATTATACAAAAAACTTTTCAATTCATCCGTATGAATTTCTCGTTTTTTTTTTATATTTAATTATTTTTATTATTTCATTTTCAAATTCTAAGTATTTCAGTTTTGTATGTATACCTATGCTTCCTTTTATTTTCTAATATTGAATTAATTTTATTTTGGAATTAATTAATCTATCATTGAATAATATTGCGAAGGAAAGGGAAGGATAAGGAGTGGAAGGATAAAGGAATAACTTGAATTAAAAACTCAAAGGCAAATTTTCAAAATTAATAATATAGAATTAGAATCCCCGTTTTGATTCATTTTATTTCAATTGTTTTATTACCGGACAAATAAAAAAAAAACACAAAAAAACATTTCCTTTCATTTATACCTGGAATTTACACAAAATATTGAACACCTTTTTAAGCACGTTATATGGGTTTGGATTAAATCACTTTATTAGCATTTTCGTTTTTTTTTTCAAATTAATAAAATCAATATTAAAATTTTATTTCCAATTTGAATATAGAAAATTCAAATGAAATTTAATTAAAATATTATACAACATGCTAATCTATAATTTTTATTTTAAATTAAAATTCAATGTAATTAGAAAATAAAATTTTTGAAATTATTTAATTATTAATTAGATTTTAAATGAATAGGTATGGTATATAGCATAGAAATTGCATATAATTAGGATGAAAATAAATTTTTATTCCTGATAATTAAATATTCTATTTTAATTTTGTAATTTCAATTCATTAGATATTCGTTATAATTATCTATATTTAAAAATTAGTGTTAGATTGGCTCACTTGGTATCTTTACAAGGAAATATTTAATTTATATTTTTGGAATTTAACAAGTTTATTCATTAGTTCCTAGAATTATGCAAGAAAAATGAATTTGGATTTTAAAAATTTTGCAATTTAATTGAATAGTTCCTAGATTTATGCAATAAATAAAATTCAATTTTTAGAGAGTATGTAAATGACGTAAATAAAAATTAAATAAATATCTAAAGAATATTGAAATATAATAGAATTTTTATAATATAATAAATTGATTACATTATTTTTAAACTGAATTAAATGGAAAGAATTTAAGGAATCAGTTTAAGAAATATTTAACAAATTTTTGGGGAATGGATTAATATATCAGGAATTTTTAATGAACTATAAATGAGATAATTAAGCTCTGAATACGGTTAACTCATACAAATATTTATTTATTTGAATAAGGCATAATGTGTATCAAGGAATGTGTACATTATATATATTGTTGTTAATTGAACTACAATTAGGTATGTACAACAGCTGCTGTCTACGCCACATATTTGTTGAAAGAAAAAGACGAGATTGTTTAGTAAATAGGGGTATTATGTAATAGAGGGATATAATGTGTTATGTAACAGGGGAATTGACAATATTTTAGAAGTATATTTTTATTGCTAAAATTGACCTCAATATATTCTGGGAAACAGTATTAAGTTCATTACAACAATGTTAAATTGAATGTGTTTATATTTTGTTATTATGTTATATAAGGTATAAGCTAAAAATATTGTTTGTTCAAATTTCAATATTAGGGATATTTGATTTTTTGTATGTACATAATTGTTGGATAATTAGGTGTTATAAGACATAAATCAAACTGACATTTCCTCAACTATAAATTAATATTTCCTTTTATTATTAATGCATAAAGTAGGAGTTGGAGAAGTGTGGTATTATAGTATTACGGTGGTATTTTTTTTATACCCGTATGGCTATATAGTCAAAGGTTATAATAAATTTGCCATTACGTTTCAGACGCAAGGAAGGAGAGGGGCGGGGGGGCAGATATAGACTCAAGTGTATGGATCGGATCAGAATCGAAAAATAAATCGATTTAGCTATGTATGTCCGTCCGTCCGTCCGCACGATAACTCAAAAACTAAAGGAGCTAGGATCGTCATATTTTCGCAAATTCTTTTTTTTGCAATAGCCGCGTCATCGCTATTTAAATCCATTTTGGGCCATGGGTTCGGGTAGTTGCTATACAACTCCTTCTTTCATATGAGCATTACACTACACCTAATAAAGCTGTATGTTTGAAATTTTGCCAAAAGTAATTAACTGGATGATATAATGTATACGTTACGGTCATACGGGTATCCCAGAGTTGACACAGTCTACTCTACTACACTCTACGTTTTAATTAAAGATTCGGACGAAGAAAGTATTTATAACTATAATTTGATCTTAATTTGAAGCCAATGATAAATAGTAGGTAAGTCAGTTCGAAACCAAAATTAAATATTGCATTTCGAACGTTAGTTACCCGGAGTAAGAGTTCGGAACATTTACCACTGTTCGATTTTCTCTTAAAAAATTCTTAATTTTATGCGTTTTTTTATACGTACAAATATTATTTTAAGGGCATACTAAGTTTACCTTTAAGTTTGTGACGCTGTAAAGGATGGCAGATATTCAGGTGTACGTACCGGATCAGAATCGAAAAGGGAATTATATTGTTTGAATATGAAGTTGTTAACACAACCCCTTTAACAAATAGGCTTTAATATTTGATTGTATATCAAAACTTTGTTATATGTTGAAAGGGAAGAACTTCTTGCAATAAGCCACTGATGTTGCTGGTGTTTAAATTCTAGTTTGTTTTTTTATTTCCCTTGATGTGTTCCTTGTATCTTAATTTTGCATCAAATGTTATACCCAGATACTTCGCACTATTTTCATGTAGTATGGCAATATTATTTATTGTGACTGGCGCAAATGACAGTGTATTCTTTGGTTTCTAAAACCAACGTTTGTAGATTTACTGAAATTTAATTTAATTTTACAGCTTCTGCATCAGGTGGAAACTTTATCATTAGCTTTCTATATAGCTTTCTCTTTAGATTCATCTATGTCCTTTAATATTGCCATAATAGTAAAGGCAGTATCATCAGCAAACTAAGCTATGGTTGTGATTTCTGACTCTGATATTGGTGGGTCGCTAGTACAAAGCATATACCATATGGGAGCTAAAATGCTTCATGGGGTACCCCAGCTTGTATGCTTTTTAACTGATATTATTCCTCTATTTGTTTTGTATAAAAAAACTGCTGGTTTGAAGTCGTTTTAGGAGTAGTTTTTCAAACAATTCAGATCGGTGGTAGTAATGAGATGGGTGATTAAAATTTTATCCAGTTTGTTAAATACTTGCTTTATGTATCATCATTACTTCTGAGACATTTCGTGATTTTGGAATATGTCTTAATTTAAGTGTTGTGTTAATGATTTCATTAAATTTTTCTAAACCTTTTTGAACCGAATCTTCTTTAAATTTAATAATTATTAATGTTAGACTTCCTATTTTGCATGTTTTTGTTTGCATTTTGTTATGAAGGATGCAAGCTGGATAACTCGTACTTCTAGGCCAGCCAAGTTTATATTGAACAGTGGAATGATCTGAGATCATAATTTTCTTCTATGATTATAAAATAAATAGAAACCTATTTTCGTTATAACTTATTTATTTAAAAATTCCTGATCCGCTAGCAGTCATCATAACGAAAACAGGTTTCTATTCATTTTATAAGGCCAGAAAATCTTGAGCCCTATTTTACATGCTTATCGTTGGAATCACCTTCAGTGATGAACCTTTCCCCTATAGGTTGCAGCAGGATAGGAATACTACTTATTATTATTATTATACATTTTTATTTTCATATACATATATACAATTATTGCAGAAGTCAAAATTAGTTTTTCTATAATTTACCTTCCATTTAATATGTAGATGTGAAGTCGCACTCTTCCTGTTAATAAGCTATGCTCTGACACACATATATGCTAGCCCAAATGTTTTTTTTTTTCGTTTGTCTTCCATTTTTCTTTTAAATTGTTTCAAGATAATCATTGGACACCCAGTACACATGTCAAGAAAATAATGAAAAAAAAATATTAAAATTATATTATTGTACTAAAATAAAATAAAATTTATTCCCTTAAATACATATTCCTATAATAATTTTATATAATCTTAACAATTGGTAATTTCATACCATTAACTAGAAAATTTTCCTAGCATTTTTAAATTACTATTATTACGAAATTATTAAATTCATTATTATTTTTACTTAATTTTCGATAATTGTTTCAAGAGATAAAAAAAGACAGAAAAAACTGAAGTTAAATTTATTAATCTGCCATGGAAACTACACAATAGTTGGATAAAACAAAGTTTAAAAGTCATTATTTTGTATTTCAATTTGAACTAATAATTAACGCTATACTAATTATTTCTGCTGTGTTTTTTTTTCATTCTCTCTTTATTATTTTAATTAATAATTTTCAATAAACTCAACATTGGAAAAATTTTTTTTTTTTTCTTTTCTGTTAATCTCAACAATTTTTCTGTTCATTTTTTTCTTACTACATCATCATTAAGTAGTTAGAAAATTGTACTAATTTTTAATGTCAATTATCTATCAAATTCAATTACGTATATTTTCTATAAAATAATACTATATTGTAGTATTTTTGTATAATCAAATTCTGTGCCCAATTGCAATAAACGAATAAGTCTTATACTAAATTATTCACAAAAAGTCATATTCCCTTTACCTTAGCAAAAGGCAGATCATCGTGCCGAAACCAAGTTATTGTGGGGAAGAAATTATGATCGTAATTTTATAAGGAGACTAGAACAGACAAAGCTATGTGATTAAATATTACTCTATAACTCAGTAAAAATCTGTGTATAAAAGATTTCCCCTACACGCCGGTAATGTCATTGGATTCAATGTGAATATTTTTCTTCTTCTCCTTCTTTTATAACGCTACAGTTCGTTGTCCAACCTTGGCGTTCTTAATCATCCTCTCCTAGTTCACTCGATCTTGGGCAGCAGTTATCAAATTTTGCTCTTGGAGCATTGATGCAGCGTCTGACTCGACGACTGGCATTTTTCTATCTATTTTCCCATTCAATAATATCGGGAATAATGCGGGAATCTGGCATACGTTGTATTTTACCGGCCCACCTAAGGCGTTGTAGCTTGATGTATGTCACAACATCGCTGTCGGTAAATACACTGTATAACTTTGTGAATTTATTCATAAGAAATTCATGTAATAAAAGACATGTTCCCCTGTCATTGTAGTGGTAATCGACTTTAATCACACCTACGGTAATAAAATGAACGAAGTATTTATGGCTATTGGCTAGCCACCGTAGAACAGCTACTGTCTTCATCAAGATTCTTTTCAAGATTTATGACCATAAAGCGTAAGGAATCAAAAATCATGAATACAATAGGGTCAAATTGCCGTATCAATAGATTCAGGGAGAAGTAATACAGCAGGCCTCAAACCTCGCCATTTAAAGCATGACGCTAAATCAAAATATGTCATGGAATGAACAAATTTTTGATTTAGCTATAAACGCTGCCATGGATTGGGTTTCTTCTCACACAGTAAAGCCTATACTTTTCTCCCAGCGGGCAGCGATCTACTGAATATATATAAAACTTACATACACCCTAAGTAGAGCATATTCACACATATGGGTTGGCGCATTTCAAATTTCCTTAAGTTTTCAAATTTCATTAAGGAACTGGATGAAATCTAAAATTGCTCCTTAAGCTCAAATGGCGACCCCACTAACCCTAGGAAACTTTCAAAGTCAATAATACCTCTCTTTAAACAATTGCAATGTAACACCACATAGGACTCAAGTGCTCATTAATGCTCTAACTAAAACAAAAAAATAAATATTGATTGCTTCCAAACAAATGGATTCCAAAATTTATTGCTATGGATGTACCTTTAGAATTCAGGCGCATTTGCATATCAGCACAGAATAAAATCTTCTTTTAAATAAAATAATAATAGAAAAAATATAGCATTTATAAGTTAAATAAAGTTCAAGGAAGAAATGTCATTGTCTCAATTTTCCGTAATAAAATCTTTTCCAATTTTTTTTCTTCTTTATTTTTTATTCTGATTTTATTTTAATTGCATAATCATGAACTTTATAAGATGATTATAATAAAAAAAGAGGTCATTAAAATTTAAAAAAAATAAATAAATTATTAAAATAGTTGATCTGGATAACTGAAAGATGCTGTATAAAATTTTATTCAAATATCTAAATTGGTTTAACTTAAGGCAACTATTTTTCATTTAGAAAAATAACAAACAACGAGGAAGAGTGTTGTAGAGTTGACTGTGTCAACTCTGGGATATCCCTATGACCGCAACATATACATTATATCATCCGGTTAATTATTTTTGGCAAAATTTCAAACATACAGCTTTACTAAGTGTAGTGGAATATTCATATAAAAGAAGTTGCCATACAACAGCTACTCGAACCCTCTACAGTACACCAACCAAATTTTGCAGAAACTTTGGCCATCACACTAAACTATTTTTAGCAAAATTCTAGATCCTAGCTCCTTTAGTTTTTGAGTTATCGTGCGGACGGACGGACGGATGGACATACATAGCTAAATCGATTTATTTTTCGATTCTGATCCGATCCATACACTTGAGTCTATATCTACCCCCACTCCTTCTTTGCGTCACAAACGTAATGGCGAAATTATTATACCCTTTGACTATATAGTCGTACGGGTGTAATAAATAAAATAAAAGCGAGGAAAAACGTAAAGAAGATTGTGTAAAGAATGTCTTTTGCAGCTACTGGAAACCGTCGAACAAACTTGTTCAATTTCAGTAGCTAAAACGGCTCTTGTATAAAGTTTTCAATATATAAGTTATTAATGGCGATGCCGCCATCTAGTGGTCGAAAAATGCATTACAAAATATTCCTAACATTTTGTAGTTTTTTAATTAAACAGTGATATTTTTTTTCAATTCAAACTGTAAGACAGTAAACTGGAACCATTTTCTACAATATTTTAGGTATGACATTGTCTTTAATATACATCTTGTTTCCAGAGCCGTTTTTGAGATATTGCAGATTCAAGTAGAAATTAAAAATAAAAAGAACAAAAAATTCAAAAAAAAATTCCACTATGCGTGTGAAATTTTCAAAAACACACACCCTATCCAACGGTATATGAAAAGTATGCCATATGTTGACAAATAATCTTGCCCGGGGAAACCCACAATTCTTCAATACACTCGGATTTAAGTCTAATCCAATTCCTTCGTTTTATTAACCAAAAATTTTAAAATAAATTTTATTTTTGAATTAAATTAATTAACCTGCAGAAAATTTACTCAAAAAATATATTCCTCAATATTCAATTTTTTTTCTTTTATTTTACAGGTAAGACAAATTTATTTATCAAACATTTCTAAAATCTCTGGATTCAAAAGCAGGAGAAATCAACTGAAAAGGTATTAAACTTATATAATCTATTTTGTATAAGGGTGCGTTTGTATTGGAGCTGCGAAAATATATAAAATCGGATATCGTAGAAAATTACATGTTGATCGTGGATCAAAGCGATGCTCCGATATAAACACTTCTATTAAAATCATGTAAATAATTTTCTACGCTATGCTCTTATTGACGCTCTTATCACTTAATGCAACTACAATATAAACGTACACTCCTAGTAAATTTTGGGTACAGTATTTATTAAAAAAAAAAATTTAATTACACAAGGAAAAACTATATTTTGTAATAGACATTTTTTTTTAACTTTAAAGAAGACCTACATATATATTTAGGAAAAACTGTTAACACTTTGGGTTGAATTCATAAAACTGTGCTTCAATTCACAACTCAATTATTCAAACAATTCCTTAGCATGAACCATTACTTTTGCTAGAAAAAGTGAAATTCCATCGAATATATTAAAATTTAATGTTGGATCATCAACATTTTCATACTACTTCAAAAAAACTTTGGATAGGTTCTCAAGTTGCAGGTGAAAAATAAAATGGCAAATTTTCAGTTTTGTATCCTCTGTTACAAATAAACGATGAACGCCACAAAATATCTTTTATATTACTCATAAATATTTCAAAGAATGTGCCTCCTTCCAAAATTCTAGGTTTCTATCTCAAGCCGTTTAGAAGATACAAGGTATCTGATCAAATATTTGTCATAAATTGAATTTAGAATAACTGTAAATGAAATTACCGCGTATTACGACCCTATACATTTGCGTTACATATATGTATTTATAAAGCTTATAAATGCAGCTTTCATTTGTTGTTTGATCCAGATTGAAGATACACCTTATTGAAACTGGTGTTATACCGATTGCAATATAAAATGTTCCGAATTTTGGAAGTGGGGGAAAGGGGGCTAAAATTACAAGCACAGCTTTTATTTTTTAATTTTTTTAAATTCTTAATTAAAATAATTTCTAATTAAATTATCACAAACAAAATAAATGTTCCGGCAAAATAAAAAATTTTTAAAGTATTTCATAAAAAATATATCACTTTTATTTTCAAAGGAAATTTTTGTACTCCCTTGAATTTCCAGAGAGTGGGAAAAAAGTATTTGAGGTAATTTTCCTTAAAAAAAAATTTTTTTTAAATGATTTTAAAAATAGTTTTCACCGATATATCTAATATGTGTGTTCTCTGACCCCGAAACAATCCAATAATATAATAAAAATATTATAAATTAATTTTTTTTTTTTTAAATAGCGAACGAATAGCGAATATAAGTACATAAATTCATGTATATATGTTTATTTGTACCGTTGTCTGAATATTTTACCACCCACTACAAATCGAAAAATACAAACTTTTTCTTTGGCTCAACATTTTTTTTTAATTTTTTTTTTACAAACAACGGAAATTTTTTACTCTTATTCACTTGTCAAAATAATATTAAATAATAATAATATAATATACGATTATTGTTCTCAGACAAAAGATAATAATTTTTCGTTTTATAAAATAAATCACAATTAAATTTTTTTTTTAATTTTTTTTTTTTTTTTCCTTTTTTTTTTAGTTTTTCATTGTTTGTTCCAATTTTTATTTGATTTTAAGAACATAGGAATTTGTTTTGTGGTATGTTTTCTATAACAAAAGAATTTAGTGTTAAAATAAAAAAAAAATTAAAAAAAGTACAAAAAAAAATAAACATTTAGGTAGTTGAACCCATCTTTTCTAAGATTTGAAAATAATTTATTTTACAAAAGTAAAAAATTATTAATATAATTGAAAAAAATTTTAATTTCACTTAGAGGTTAAATATTTGTAAAATCTTCATAGTATTTTCAAAAACGTGTTGTAAGTGAACCTTAAATATTATTTCAAACTTTAAATCCCGTAATGGTTATTATTTTTGACAGATGTCACTTGCTAAATTAATAGTTGAATGACAAAATTTTTCAATTAACTTCTATACTCGAACAATCCAGTTATTATAATTTATTTTCCTTATCCTTATAATGCGAAACAAATACATTATGAAATCTAGTATTCAGGACTTTACTGGTTTGGTGATTGGAGACCAATCTGATGTAATGAATGCTGAATACTAGAGAACCAACCAAACAATATTAATCTAAACGAGGAAGAGTGTAGTAGAGTAGACTGTGTCAACTCTGGGATACCCGTATGACCGTTATATAAACATTATATCATTATTTTTATAAACATTAATTACTTTTGGAAAAATTTCAAACATACATGCTTTGCTTTAAAGCGTGTAGTGTACAATTAAGGAAACTTAAGCTTAGTCTAATAGACTTACTTGGTGAATGTCCTATACTCCTTAAAAAAAAAATAAAAAAATAAAAAATAGAATGGACATCAAATTTTTAAAATTTAAATTAAATGTATAGTATAAAACTCATTCATGAAAACATCATATGTCAAATAATAAGACGTTTTTATTAATTAATTTTTTATTAATTTATTAAAGTTAATAACAACTGTCAAGTAATTAATAAATTTTTTGAACTTAAACTTATCTTTAAATAAAATATTACTTAGTATTAAATTTCAGTTTTATTAGTTTTTATACCCGACTATTTAGTCAAAGGGTATAATAAATTTGCCATTACGTTTGTGAAGCAGAGAAGGAGGGGGGGTAGATATAGACTCAAGTGTATGGATCGGATCAGAATCGAAAAAAAAATCGATTTAGCTATGTATGTCCGTCCGTCCGTCCGTCCGTCCGTCTGTCCGTCCGTCCGCACGATAACTCAAAAACTAAAGGAGCTAGGATCTTGAAATTTTCGCAAATTCGTTTTTGAATCCATTTAATCCAACCATTTTGGTCCATGGGTTCGGGTGGCTGCCATACAACTTCTTTTTTTATATGAGTATTTCTCTGTACCTATTACAGCTACGTGTCTGAAATTTTCTCAAAAGTAGTTTAGTTTTATGGCCAAAGTTTCTGCAAAAATTTGGTTGGTCTGTTGCAGTGAGTTCCAGTAGCTGCCATACAACTCCTTCTTTTATATGAGCATTACTCTATACCTATTAAAGTTGGGTGTCTGAATTTTTTCCAAAAATAGTTTAGTGTAATGGCCAAAGTTACTGCAAAATTGGTCTACTGCAGAGGGTTCGAGTAGCTGCCATACAACTCCTTCTTTTATATGAGCATTATATTTCACATAATAAAGCTGGTATGTTTGAAATTTTGCCAAAAGTAATTAATGTTTATAATAATAATAATGATATAATGTTTATATAACGGTCATACGGGTATCCCAGAGTTGACACAGTCTACTCTACTACACTCTTCCTCGTTTTTTATTAGATATGATTTGAAAAGGATTTGAACCTAAGATATTTCATTTCAAAACCCGGCGTTTACCACTACGCCATTGGTCTTATTTACTATAACTTTAATTAATTAAAATTGAAGATTTCAAGGATTTTACCCAAAACCATTTAAAGAACATAAAAGAATGATCAGTACAAATATTGAAATGATTAAAATTAATAATTATTCGTAAAATGTTCAATTTGAATTAACCCTCAGCGGCACATCAATTAATTAACAGAAAATTATATTTTAGAAATCATTAATTATTTTTTAGCTGTAAGCAAATTATCAGAAATTTTTTAAGAACTAAGTAGGTACTCAAAACAATACCAGACTTTTAAAAAATGACGAGCTCTAATCGTTGGAATTAGTTAACATTTAGTACATAAACTATTGAAGGGTTCTCATTAAGAGTAGCTTTCATAAGTTAATTCTAATATCAAGGAGACGAGAAATACAAGAAGTTTCGGAATGTCAAGTTCTAATAAAAATCACAACCGATTTTAATAAATACTTGTTTTGCCAAAAGAAAGAACAGCTTTGCCGATGGATCCAATTTGATCACAGGTTCGGGTGAGTTTCCATACAAAGTAACTTGACTTTGCAAGAAATATTAGGAGACTCTACAGGCTTACAATACAAGCCATATTAGGCAAGAAGAAATTTGAAAAAGCTTATACAATCCATCTTGGATTTTTTTTTTTTGTTTTTTACCTTTGGATAATAATATTACTTATCTTATTAAATTTAATATAGATATTTACAAAAACTCTGTTATTCTCTTCTTTCGTTACTATAATCAATCATCTTAATCAAAAGCGTTCGACTTAACATTGTTTCCATGTATGTTTAAAATTTAAACAAATGCTTTAATTGGATCTTTTTGATCTTGAATCTTGATTGACATTTAAGTACTTATGTTAAATATCAGTACTCTATATTAAATATCAGTACTGTTGTAATAATATCAAATACTTCGATTTCTTCAGAATAGAATAATTGTTTCATCATCTCATATTTTTCAAAATACATTTATATTGTTTAGATTGTAAACTTAATATAAAATACTTCATAACATTAATAAAATAATTTATGAAACCAAATACTACAAGAAAAGAAAAAAAAAACAACAAAAAAAAAAAAATACAAAACAATGAATTATTTTTTACTATCAAATCCACGTGACATCGATTTTTATATATTATGATCCAATTATGTCATAGAAGAACAATCCACTTTAACTTGCAAAATTAATGCTTTTTTTTATTATTATTATTTTTATTATTATTATTAAATATTTAATACGTCAATTTTCTAAATAATTCAAGAATAATTCCTATAAATAAAATGCTTAAAACAGGACAATGGCATAAACGTACAAAAGAATCAAATTATAGAATGTAATATAGTTCTGTGTTGTAGTGAGGTTCGATTACGGAAAATGACATTAAAGAAAAAAATCTGTCAGATATTTTTATTTTTTGTTTTTATTTTTGTTGTTATTTTTCGTCCTTTTTCTTCATCTTTTGTTATAAATCCACTTCTTCTGGTCATCTTTGTGTATTTCAGATCATCCTCAAAATCGAGACAAAACAAATTTAATCTTGCCTTTCATAAATATTATGAAAAGGACAGAAATAACATAGAGACCGTTATTACATATATTTTATATGTGTGTGGGAGTAAAGAGATCGGAAATGAGAAAAATAAAATAAATACTATATTGGTGTTGACATTTATTAAAGTACCTTTTGAATGTCATGTTTTGTTTACATTTTTTTTCTGTAATTTTATTTGAACCGTCTTGTCTGGACACTAAATTTAATATTTAGGACCTTATTAAGGGAATATTTTGTTTTTTTTTAGAATGGAATAATATTGAAGAAAAACGCTTGTTGAATAATAAAAATGTTTTTTTTTTGTTTATTAAATTACAAAACTATGATCTTAAATCGGTTCGGTTTTTTTTTGTATTTATGTAAAATATTAGAATTAAAAGAATGGAATTTGGGTTGCAAGTTAATATTTAAGTTTACGTAATTTATTAATCAAGTTATTTAATTAAAAGGGTTTCTAGACTCAATAAAATATCTTGAATTTTTTTTGCTTGATAATATTTATTTTAACAAGAAGTTAATGAAAAATTTTCAATCCAAAGATAAGCCAGAAAGTGTTTAATGGACATAAGTACGTAAAAGTAATGGAATTTTAGAAATTTAAGAATGTTTAATCTTGAAAAAACCCTTCTAAGATTAGGAATAAACCCAAGGTTGTTTAAGGCTTTAAAAAATTTTCAAAAAAATGTTCGTGTTTGTAAATTAGAATTAATTAATATCGAAGTTTTAGAATATTATTATTATTGTTATTAATATATTTGTCCAGGAAATGAGGTGTAACAAACGAATTCAAATAAATGTGTTTTATTATTAGATGTGTCCAGTTATAAAAAAATAGAATATTAATGTTTTGTTGGATGTGTTTTATTTTAGAAAATAAAAAATTGTAAATTACCATAAGCAGGCCATTAAAAATATTTTTTTGTGAATTTTTATGTTTATGAATTAGTTTATTCAGTTTTTAAAACTCACAGAACATTTTCTGGGAATTTTATATAAATATTAAAACATTTTGATATTAAAAATTAGACTATGCTTCACAGAAACAGTTTTGTAGTAAGTCATCATTATTTTCAGTGAAAATTTAAAATAATGCTTGCTTTGCTTTGAAACGTAAATAAACCAAGCTATGTAATCAAAACAATTTAAAAGTTTCCTTCATTCCTGAAATGAAACCTGAAATAACGGCGAAGGACCAACGCATGTTTTGTTGCAATTTTATGTACATATAAAGAAGTACAGGATTAAGGGTGTTGACTGTTGAGTAGGTACATTGTAGAATGTGACAACCAAAAAGTATTTTGATTTGAATCTAAACAAAGTTGTTAAACAATATAGTTTAGCAATATTTTTTTAAAAATATGTATACAAAAAGTTAATGGATGGAGAAATTAACCATTATAAAAAAAAATAAATTTATAAAAAATTTTAAATCTTTTATTAACAAACAAATCTATCGAATTTAATTTTAAAAAGTACGTAATTGAATAAAAAGGAAATATTAATTGAAATTAAAAAAAAATTTCACCAAGAAGGGATTTGAACTAACGACCCCAAAATTGTTATACACTTAATATCTTATTCATCTTCAAATTTTTAAGATACAACAAGAAATAATATAAGCCATTTGGTTTTGTTTTTTGTGTATCTATTTCTAGAGTCAAAGCATAACCTGCGGAATACAAAATGTAATGGCTACGATTTATTTAAGAAAATTGTATTGGTATACAATTTATGTTAAAAGTTCTTCTTTCAACTGACCTCCCTTATTCTATGACGGGCCAACAACTAGTTATAATATAATGAACGAAGGAGCTTTGTTCAATATAACCAACACGTTATATGATTAAAAAAATTATTGAACTATCAGGAAAACTTCCTATTTTCAAGGTAAATCTAGCCTTTTCATAGTGATTGCAATCCTTTTCCGAGGCCATTCGGTCAACTTTTCTTTTTCTCTGCGGGGTCCATTATAAAACCTGCGTAATATTCTTTACAGGTGTTCTGAGAGTGGGATCTATTAATTTCCATTTTCTCTTTATCTGGGCAATTATTAGTTGTCTCGTCATTTCTCATGAATTTGTGTTTTAAATTTTTATAGGGCAGAAAATTTTGCGTCTCTTAACTCTTAAAGTAGACTGGGATAAGTGAAATCAGACTATGGGTTCACAATGACTAACATATCTTTGAAACCAGTTTTCCTCATGCCCCTTAATTTCTGGATGAGTTTGAGAAGAGGTTCGAGTAGCTGTCACGCGCCTCCCAGGAAATAAAAAGCATTTCCTCGAAATTAATAATGATAGAAACATTAAATTTAGTACAAGGGTGAAGTGCTGTCCTGTTTTATTTTTTGGTTTGAAATAAAATAGAATAGTGGTTCAAAATATTAATATGTGAGTTATAAAGCATGAATTAAAATTATAATTTATGTAAACAGATAATATCACTTAAATATTGTTTTAGTTTAAAGATTATGTTCTGAACTCTATTTGCTTGAACTTTTTATATTATTTTCCACCATTTTATCCACAATAATATTTTCGAACAAGTTCAATAATCGGAATTAAATATTTAAAATAACGGGATTAGTATTTTTGACAAATAAAAACTAAAAAAGATTAAATGGCGCTCATATGCATCATTTTGATATAAATACCATATAAATAATGTGAAATATTGCGATTATACAATTAATAAATCAAATGGTCCCGAATTTATTTGATACTATTGATAAAAAAACCAAAATCAAATAAATTTGGACGCCTTTTTGGTTTTCAATATTTTTTCCAAGCAAAATTAACAAAAAGATTTATTATCACCTATAAAAAAACGTGTATAAAAAAATTTGACATCCATATTATAAAATATTCAAAAAATATAAAAAAGTTTATATAGCAATACTATATTTTGTGATGACCGTCAGATTCTAAAGTAGCAATTCAAAAAAAAAAAAAACCAATTTATGTGACGAAAATTATCTGATAATACATTTTGAATATTTTGTATGATGTCAGAATCAAAATTTAGCATAATATATCCGCTTGTGTCACACATGACAATTTTAAATAATAAAAAAATATGAGAAAATATAATAAAAATGAAAATTTAAAATTATATTAAAAATAAAAGAAATTATAGACGCGTGTATTATAAAATATCCAAGTAAATGTAAGAAATATTATTTTTTGATAAAATATTATATTATTTTTATTTAATCAAACATTTACGACAACTTAATAGCCATTTTGTTTTTATCTGGTGATCAGAAATAATTTTTTCATCTCTGTTACAAAAGCTTCAGCTGATAATTTTTTGACAGTAGGTATTATTTGTATTAAAATCTTTTGCAACTCGAGAGTTTCCACAATGATTTTAAATTTTTTTTAAACAATTGAAAGTGGAAAGCTTCGAAAGCCATCTGTTAAAACTTTGCGCAGGTCTTTTTTTTCTTTTTTAAGCGTTAACTGTTCAAATATTAGGTTAATAAGCCTGTCTATACCATAGGTACGCGTTGGAACAGGGGATTATATTATATTCGTGTTATTAGAATTGATCTTAATGAATTTCATATACAATTTAAATATAAGATAGTACTGTGGCTTATAACATGTAGAAACTTGTTAAATTTTTAATAGATACAATTCTATTTTATAAATATTTTGTATTTGAGGTATATGGTATTCTATATCTGTGAGTTATATTATTCAATTAAATTGTTTGTTTTTATATTGCATTTATTTATATTGTTAGGTATATAGTTATTAATTATTGATTAAGTCTTTGATTTGAAAAGTTTTTCTACTTTCACTGGGATTCGAACCCGGCCCCTTCGCATAAAAGGTTGGCGCTCTAACCACTGTGCTACCCAGCTATTGTTAGAAGTCTGCAACTTTAACGCACAAAACACATGCGCTTTTTTAACTAAACTTTAGGGTTGAACCTGTGGTCCATATGTGAAGTTTAAATTCTAGGATTTGAAAAAATTTTATAAGTTGAAAGGATTTAAAAGGATTTTTTTTAATCGGATTTACAAAATATAGCAATTTTGAATTGTGGTGTATAAGAAAAATTGTTTTTTTTAAATTTATGCATTAACATAACTTAAAGGAACACATATTTGATGATGGTTCATAATACGCGACAAGTGCCTGAAAGAAAATTTCTATAAGTCATCTTGCTCCGTTTGGGTAGTTCAACTTTGTAGCAGCTGTTGTTTTTTTGCTGTTCTTTTGGGAAATATTTGGTAGAGGCATTACTTAGTTGTTAAATTTCATTAGGACATTTGTTAGTCACTGTCAGATATCTATAAAACAATGTCCAGTGGATGTACGATAATGACTGTTTGGAATGAGTGTTGCGGTGAAGTTGGGATCATAGATAAGACGGATAATTTTTTTTTAAACTGCATTAAAATTTCGCGTAATTGGGGGTCTAGCCAAATTGGTGCATTATACTCCATCGTCGCCATTATATACGTCTTATGTTAAGGAGATCAGATGTAAAAAGTAAGATTGTATGGATTTAAAGAAAACCCAAACATTTCTGTACATTTTACTCTAGTTAGATAGATTCCCACGCATATAGCGAGAGGAAGTATATTCAAATCAAAGATTAGGTATAAGGTTTAAATAACAACTAATATATCACATTTCTTCTCCTTCTAAATGATTTCATAAAGTACGAATAAAAGAAATGTTCAAGGAGGTGTGTATGAGAAAAACTACTAAATTAAAAAAATTTCCCTTAATCACAACCTCACACCCACATTTGTCGAATATATTATAAATATATAGAATTGATGAACTTCTCTGCATTTAATAATTTTTCAAATCTTAATCTATAACAATATTTCAAGTTTTGTCAATTTGTAATAGATTAATTAAATTTTCAATGAAAATGAATTCACCTTGACAGGAATTATTGATGGTTAAATTGTTAGATTTAATTTTATAAATTTTTATAAAAATCAATTTGAAATATTTATTTTGTTTCTTATAATTTATATTTTCTACGAATTCATTTATCGATTTCATGAAATATTCATCGATATAAAAATATTATTTTAAAAGAATTTCAAGTGTCTGATTCTCCTATATAATTTGTAAATAATTTCAATGATGAGTATAAAATTTTAAAATTATATTTTTAAAAAATTCCATTATTAGAATTTCGAATCAATCAAAAAACTTTTCTTCTCATTTGACATTCAAAAATAACCTAAAAAAAATTATTTTTAACTTCAATAATCTGTCATATTTTTTCTTTCTAACATAATTAATATTAATTAAAATTAAAATAAATAAAATATTTAAAAATATAAGAAAAAAATAAAAATAATACGGAAGCATTTAAATAAATTGCATTGAAATTTTAAATTTTAATTATTTGAAATGAAATTTATTATTAATTTAAAAATTAAAAGCAAATTACAAAAAAATATAAAATGGAAACATTCTTATTAATTTTCAATCAAAATTTTAATATTTCAAATTTTATACAAACATACATCTATACAAACGTATTATAATAATATAATATATATAAAAAAAAATTTAATAAATGTGTATTATACATATAGATAATTTATTATAATTTATTTATTTTAATTTCAACTAATAGGTCAGTTTAACACCTACTCATCATGATCATCATTTTGATAAAAAATTTAAAAAAAGAAATTTTGTATATTATATTAGACAAAAACGAAGAAGAGAGTAGTAGAGTAGACTGTGTCAACTCTGGGATACCCGTATGACCGTAACATATACATTATATTATCCGGTTAATTACTTTTGGCAAAATTTCTAACATACAGCTTGATTAGGTGTAGTGTAATGTTCATATAAAGAAGGAGTTGTATGGCAGCTACTCGAACCCTCTGCAGTAGACCAAGCAAATTTTGACTTAACTTTGGCCATTACACTAAACTATTTTTGACAAAATTTCAGACACCCAGCTTTATTAGGTGTAGTATAATGCTCATATAAAAGAAGGAGTTGTATGCCAGCTACTCGAACCCTTTGCAGTAGACCAACCAAATTTTGCAGAAACTTTGGCCATTACACTAAACTATTTTTAGCAAAATTTACACCCAGATTCAATAGGTATAGAGTAATGCTCATATAAAGTAAGAAGTTGTATGGTAGCTACTCGAACCCACTGTAGTAGACGAACCAAATTTTGCAGAAACTTTAGCCATAAAACTAAACTACTTTTGGTAAAATTTCAGACACGCAGCTGTAATAGGTACAGAGTAATACTCATATAAAAAAAGAAGTTGTATGGCAGCTACCCGAACCCATGGACTAAAATAGCTGGATTTAAAAAGCGATAACGGCTATTGCAAAAAAACGGATTTGCGAAAATTTCAAGATTCTAGCTCTTTTAGTTTTTGAGTTATTGTGAGGACGGACAGACGGACGGACGGACGGACGGACATACATAGCTAAATCAATTTATTTTTCGATTCTGATCCGATCCATACACTTGAGTCTATATCTAAATGTGGTCTAAACACTTTAAATTTTTTGAGTATTTTATACAAATTTTCATTTTTCTGATTAGAATCTAGTTTAAAAAATTTATTCTATGCTTTTTTATAAATTTTATTTTCCAAAGAGAGTTGTACAAAGAAGTGAGGTAGTTATGAGAGAGTTACTTAAGAGAATGGTACTTAAAAGAGAGATACTTAGGACAGAGGTATTTAAAAGAGGTACTTTCTAAAAACCCAAGAGAACCCAAGAAATAATTAAAAAGGCGTTATTTATAAATTCCCTATCATCATCATCATCATATGGCTCTACAGCTCGGGGTGAGCTTTGGCCTGCTTTACAACTGCTCGCCATTGTTCTCTATTTTGTGCTCCTGATCTCCAATTTCGGACATTAAGAATTCTAGCATCGTTATCAATATTATCAGCCCATCTATTTCTTGGTCGTCCCCTTGCTCTTGTTCCTTCAGGGATTGCATACATAATTTTATATTGAGCGCGGTTTTCCTTCATTCGAGCAACATGGCCTGCCCATCTTAGGCGCTGCGCTTTTGCATATTTTACTATGTCTTTTCCTTCTATTAACTCGGAGAGTTCAGAATTAGTTCTTCTTTCATATTCTCCACTTTCGAGTCTTTTTGCGCCAAAAATTCTACGCAGTATTTTTCTTTCAAATACTCTTAAGCTATTTTCATCATGTCTCGTCAGACTCCATACTTCACCGCCATATGTTATCACTGGTCGTATGATAGTTTTATAAATTATTAATTTTGATTGCCTGGTTATTAATTTAGATTGTATTAGCTTTTTATGTACGTAGTAGCATTTGTTTCCTGCATTAATTCTATCTTGTACGTCATGATGCATACTGTTGTCATTTCTGACTATTACTCCGAGATATGAGAAACTCTTAATACCTTCGAAATTGTATTCCCCAATGGTAATATTCTGTGGGTATCTTCTACTTTCATTTCGCGACATTTTCATATATTTTGTTTTATTTTCATTGATAGCTAAACAAACTTGTTTTGCTTCACTTTCGAGCACAATAAACGCCTCAGTCATATCTCTATAACTTCTTGATACGATTGCTATATCGTCAGCATAAGCAATTATTTGATAAGACTTTATAAATATGTTTCCTCCCTTATCGAGTTTCTCAACTGCATAATTAAATAAATATAGTTATATATAAATTCCCTACATTTCACGAAAGTCCCCGAAGTTTAATAAATTCCATGGTTTTGGGGAAATAGTGCATTGACATCTAGTAGTTTGGAGGTATGACGTAGGATTCTTGTTTGAAAAAGCTCTTTACATAAAAACAATTTTCTAATTTGTATGTTATAGGAAAGAGGATACGCATGATTTATGAACTGCATGATTTCGTATAAAATATCAATTGCAGTGCTAATTGAGCCGTTGGTATGTTGAGCCGTTTTTGGTATCAGTATCCTCATGTATTTGGTTCAACGTGAGCTTTTCAAAGAGAGGCATTTACAGCCAATTCAAACATTTCAAAATAAAGTTTTAAAAAACAATGGTTTCTTCTCCTTCCTATGTGCCAAAGAACGACTTACAAATAGACTTAAACATTCCCGCTGTGGTGAAAAAAATAAAATACTATGAAACTAAACATAAGGCCAGATTAGAAAATTATTATAAATGTACAAACCAGCTTACTTCTATATTTCGATGAAATAAGTAGGAAACTAAAAAGAATTAAACCGCTAAAGTTAACGGTAAATGCAATTACCTTCGAATATCTCTACATGGGATTGTTTGCAACTAATACATCAGTCAATTGTCAGTTTTCTATCAATTAATTGTTTTAATTTCCTTAAACTGGGAACGAGTTTATATTAGGGTGACAATCCCACATACCTACATCGCTTTAATTGGCTTCGCCGAAGCTTCCAAATATTTCACGAATGAAAAAAAAACAGTATTTATAACTGTGCAGGTACAGAATGTATTCGTTGATTTTTTTGATTTTTCATACTACATCTCAGTAAATTTCTTTGAAGTCAACGCTTCATATAATTGAAATTGAGACGTCAGCACAATTCATTTATTTATTTATTTATATATTTGTAGTCTCCTATCACATGCAAAGTAATAGGCTTACAACGCTTTCGTTCTCATGTGCTGTAGGTTTTGTTTTATGAACAAAACCTGAATGAATGTTTTATAGAACAACATTCTTTATAGTTAAATTTTTAAGGGAATCTTTAATTCAGATACTTTTCTTAGCTTTTCATTTAGTAGATGCATATTTCCGATAACCGTTCGCAATTTAACATTTTTAGTTGATTCAGGAGACGAAGTTGTGTATACAATGAAACATACTTTCTAGCCATCAAACTTTATTCTTATCTAAAATACTATGAAAATATTAAAAGTATTATTTTTTGAATATTTTGTCAGAATTTAAGTTTAGCCAGAGTATTTATGTATTAAATTAGTAATTCTAAATATAAATACATTTTTATTTTTAAACAAGAGGGTGATGATACTATCATTAGATTTAAGTTTCAACAAAAAATTATTTGTATTTTTCTTTTTTAATTTGATTATAAAATAATGATGAAAACCCACATTTTTTATTGAAGAAAATTATAAATTTTGTAGTATGGAAATGGAGTATTCCTTTTTTTAAATCAGATTTATTTGTGATTTTGACATCATTTAATCGTATTTAATGTAAAAATTTAATATTTTGTTTGCTTTTTAAATTTGTTTTTACAAACATCAATTTGTTACATTAAATAAATATCTACCAAAAATTTGATAGTAAATTAAGTGGTTTAGGTTCGAAATATCAAAACAAAATCGATAAAGACAAAATTCGCAAAGCCAAAGTGTCCAAAACCTCTAAAAGCCCAAATTCAAAAAATTGATTCAAATGTTTTACATAATTTTGTTAAAATAAGTCAAACGCAGAGAACACTTGAATACGGAAGATAAATAAGCCCATGCAACTCTTATTGGTATATGAAAAACTCGAAAAAACATTGGAAAAATATAATGAAGAAAACTTCTTTCTGTTTCTACTATGGCACGACTTCTCTGGCATCTTTACCTTTTTCTAATGCTTTAACTCTTACTTTGAAAGCAAAATACGAAAACATGGTTATGTAACTTATTCTTGAGCGAAGTCTTGCGGTTATTCTATTCGACACTGGTTTCTATGGTAATGCCTTTCTCCAATGACTTTTTTTTTAATTATTCCTACACTGTGTACCATTGCTTGATTTCCTGAGTATAATAAAGTATTATTGTTTGCAGTAATGATCTCTCCTTTGGCCATCTGATTTTATGTATCCCTGGGTTAAACCCTTTCTAAATCTATACTTTCTATATCTCCTAAACTCTAACTCAATTTGCTCTAATTTAGTTGGTTGTCTTATTGTTCTTTTATTCTATTGTCCTATTCTCGTGTGCCAAAGCCCTAAAGTCGTTCTCGTTATTTCATTTTTAGATTCTCCGTATTAATTTCTGGAATCAAATTTTATATCGTAAATGAGATAATTATAGTCCACATAATAATAAACTATTTTTACTTTAACTGAAAATATTTTTATTTTAAGTAAGGATTTTTTAACTTATCTCAAGATATTTTTACTCTAAGTAAACGAATTTTATTTCAAGGGAAGGCATTTAATTTTTTAATAAAGATATTTTTAGTTTAATCGTAGACACGATTACTATGTGTGCAGATATTTTTAATTTAAGTGAAGAAATTTATATTTTAAGTAAAGAAATGCTATTAAAATACAGTAGTTTTCAGTTTAAGTAAAAAAGGTTAATAACTATATTGTACTATTCGTTTTTTTTTAAATTTTAATATTTCATGAATATCACAAATTAAATGAAACATTATTTTAAAAATAATTTATTCTATTAATTATTTAGAATACAATGATAGAGAATGGGAACTCTAAAAATGAAAAAATTGAACCAAGTATTAAAAACGCAAAGTTAAAAAAATGAATCTATATAAAATATCTAATAAATACCATCAAATTAATTAAAATTATTATTATATATGTATATTGTATATGTATATATACATATTTTTTTTTCAAATATATTTTATTATGTATTTTATTACTTTGAACCATAATTATAATATTTGACCCACTCACTATTTTCAAAAATTATAAGTTTTAAATTATGAATATAATCAATAAAAATAATTTTTTTTTTTTTCTATCTTTCTTTCTTTATTTTTTACCTACCCTTAATAATCGTTTTTCCATTAATCATTAATTTAATAATTTGAATACTTTGTATATATGTTGTACTGTAGGTATGTGTGTTTGTTTAAAGAAAATTTCTTTAGAATGAATTATTTATGCGACGGGTTTTTCTTATGGGTGGTTCATTTGTAGGTTGTATGTGAGATGTTAGAATGTTCAATGTTATAATATTGACTCTATTAAGTATTTTTATATGATTATTCCTCGTATAAGTTTGTCCGTTCAACCGTCTTTCCATTTATAAAATATTTAGAAATTATTAACAAGCAGTAGTTGGCAAGTTCCGTTGCTCTTAAATAAATTGACTTAATAGTACTGGAATCTCTTATTAATTAGTGGCTGAACTCTAAGATAGCTGGCCATACTTTAAAACCAAAATTGAAATTTAAAATAAATTGATTGAAGAATTTCTAATTGCTGGCAATTCTGTTGTTTAGTGTCGATTTTGTTTACGAATGGAATAAAGGTTAATTTTTGATTATTAAAATAAATTAATTAATTGCGGTATTTTAACCAATTTATTTTAAATAATATGTAGCTATTAATAGCGTGTCCC
>OY720442.1:97730605-97840957 GCA_963082915.1 Dolichopus griseipennis
GCTATTAATAGCGTGTCCGAAGATTTTTGTAATTATAAATTTGTTTTAATTAAGGTTAAAATAATTTATAGATTTTGCCTTAATTAAGGTTAAGTAATTACAGTTAAAACAAATTTATAATTAGAAGTTCTTTCAGTTATAAGTCAAAAAATTATTTACTGAAGAAATTTTTGATTGATTCTTTTAACTCACAGAAGATTTTCAGAAAATTTTTCAAAAGTATTGAGAATACTAGAAGTACAGTAGTACTTAAGGATTAAACCCTCTTGAAAACTTAAAAATTCAGTATTTTAAGTGTTAAATTCAAATTTAAATGTCGAAAGTCAATAAAATAAAAAACTGAATTGAAAGATTTGTGTTCATACACACATATTCACTAAAAAGGTTATTTATGAAAAATTTGTAGCTAATTTTGACAGCTGGGATATATTAGTTGTAGGTACCTAACATTAGATCTTCTTCTTGAAGACTAACATGAACATATAAAATTGTAAACTCTTGCCCCTACAAGGTCTAAAAAACGATTTCAAGAACTAGAGTAACGTATGAGTAGTATATTTTGCATTTTTAGAAGCAGTGTTAATAATGACCTATAGTAACAAACCCCAATTTGGATATTAACACATTCGGAATCCCTGGCATTCACGTTTCCCATCTTTTTTGGAAAAATTAGCAATTTTCCCAATCAGCTTGCTAAAAATTAAATGAAGGCGAATGTGTTTATCGAGAACTTGTCAGTGATGAAATATCTGTCTTCTGGATTTTTGTTCTATTGTTGTCCATTATTAATCTCGTAGTTCATAAAAGTGTAACAACTGCATGTTTAACAACGGTCAAAACTATAAATCCACTACAATTTTGGTTTTCGTATTTTGAATTCGTTTCCTTCTGCGAAAGAATTTTTTAATAAAAATAATAAATATGAATTTTGATATGACTTCAAAAAGAAAAACGGAATTTTTCTTTAATATTGGAAAAAAAAACATTTTGAGATTGTTGTGTTTTTTCATTTTTTTTTCCAAGAAAAACTAAAATAAAAGCAAAAAAAAAAAATTAAAATTTGTAAAATTTATTTGCGACAAAAATTTAATTTGAAAATAATAATCGGTTTTAAATTGCCGCAACAATTTCTTGGCATTTAAATTATTTTTGTTTTTTATTTGATGGTTTGTTAATATTTTGATTTGATACGTTGCGCAATATTGACATCCTGAGCACAATGAGCGTAGCAAACTACGTTGGAATTCTACTTGAAAAGTTAAATATATGGAAAACAATTCACACAAGGACAGAATCAAAGTAACAACAAAGTTTCAACGCAGCCTTGATGCAAAAGTTAATCAACTTTTAAATTTTGAGCTACTTTGACAGCCAATTGTTTATGTTTTGTAAACCATTTATATTTATTATTACTTTTAAGCTTAAAATTGAAGAATATAAACTTATAATAATTAAATAATATAAAAAATTAAATTAAAAAATTTAAAATAAAATGAAATTTTGATATTACTCAAAATGATTAAAAAATTATTTAAGTTTATTTACTTAATTTGTTTACATTCAATGTAGCGTTAAAATGACATTTTGCATTGTGCTTGAAAAATTTTATAGCTACGTTTTTTGACATTTTGCAACTTCGATGTTGCGTCATAATTGCGATTATTGTGGCAAAGTCATTATGGTGCGCGGTACAGAAACAAATCAAAATTAAAAAATGTCATAAATTAAAAAAATATGCTGTGTCCACAGTGTAGTCCACCACCACTATTACGGTAAAAGTAGAAAGTAAATTTAAAAGATTTTTTATCTTATATATGTAAAAATTTTTATCAAAGCAATATTATAACGTTTAATGAATTACGATAAAGTAATTTGTTTTTGTGTTAATAATTTACAAAAAGTATTTTTAAAATTCTAATGCATATAAACAAACATATATATATATAAATCAATTTGAATTTTACAATGTGTCAAAAGAACTAATCAGCTGGCCCACACGAAAATTACACAGTTAATTGACGTCATTTTCCATCATAGAATAACGTAAGTGAATATTGTTCAGGCACATACGAGTGTAGTTACCAATTTATGCACTTTTTAATGTATGTGTAAAATTTAGTTCATTCGGAGATAGTTAATCGTCGGAGAATGTTTAGTCAGCTGATGTTTCAAAAGAGAAAATTTTTTGAAATATTTTATTCATATAAATGGATTTGTAGATAATATAAGAGATTTAATTTTTTATTTACATTGAGTAGAAAGGTAATTTTATTTTACTTATATCACATCAATAACTGATGCTATTACCATCCGTCTGGGCGAGCTGAATGAAAATATTTTTTGAGATGAAAATGAGATAAAAAAAATATCCGTAGACATTACTATTTTCGCAACAAAAGTTAGACCTGAGATTTTTACATATATACATTAATATATGTAAAAATCTCAGGTCTAACTTTTGTTGCGAAAATAGTACCTATCGCTTATAAAATTTCATATTTATTTATAATATTTCATATTATGTTCATAACATTACTTACTTTTTTTGAAACAATGATAATAAAATGTTAATGCACAATAGTGTACCCACCCAATATAAGGTGTATGCAACTATTTTATGAGTTTTTAAAAAGCAACATAAAAATCACTTTCATCATGAATAATAAACATTTCATAAATTCCTCTTTAAACTTTTCTGAAAATGTTTTTTTTTTTTTGAAAATGTTCATGTCATTCGTGCTATTCTTTAGTAATTTTGACCACAGATACAACAATTTAATTTTGTAAATTATTGTGCATATACATATTATGAATAATTGTATAATTAATGCATTTGTACATGAGAAATGTTTTTATTTTTAATTAAAAAAAAAAAAGTACAAAGTCAAATTGTCAAAAAGAATGTAAAACGAGGAAGATATAGTTGCCCGTGTCAACTTTTAGATACCCGTGCATACCCACTAACCGTTATTTATTTTCCCTATGCTATTATAAATATTACAAAAAAAATATAAAAAAGTAAAATAGTTAAAAAAAAATTTAATTTTTTACAGTTTTTACAGTTATCGAATTGATTACTTTGTATGGCAGCTGCCCGAAAACGGGTCCGTAACATTTTGAAACTTCATATAAGTGCTCGATTCATTATATAACTAACAGTGTGTAATTTTTATCCTCGTAGTATAATCAGTTTCTAAGAAATTCATATTGGTGCAAAGAAGTTGTGTGGCAGCTCCCCAAAACCTTGATCTGGTTTTAAACAAAAAGAATAGGGAACCTCAAAAATGTCCAAAAAATGTTTTGTGTGAATTTCAAAACTCTAGCTCTAATTTTTCAATTCTATCTCTTTTAATTAATTTTTAATTCACGAATATATTCAACTTAAGCAAAATAAGCTTCATATGATCATATTCATATAATAATCATCATGATAGATATTAATCATCATATTCATAATCATTATATCTATCAATGTCAATAAGCTATTTACTTAAAAAAAATCTTTGTCTTCTTTTTTGCTTATTTTAAATAAACTACGCATCATTTAAATCAT
Organism: Dolichopus griseipennis; assembly: GCA_963082915.1. Lineage (NCBI taxonomy): Eukaryota > Metazoa > Arthropoda > Insecta > Diptera > Dolichopodidae > Dolichopus > Dolichopus griseipennis. Next base: position 97,734,159 of record OY720442.1, read on the forward strand.
ATGAAATTCTAACTCGAAATCGTTATCTACATAAAAAACAAAAAACAAAAAAACAAAAAAACAAAATGCATATAACTTCATGTTAAATACAAGATGCATAGAAAAATTTCAAATTGAAAATGTTGGAGTTGAAAAAGTTAGTTGTTCGAGAGCTACCCGAAGTTTTAGTCTGATCTTAACCAAAAAAAATAGGGAACCTAGAAATTGATTGAAAAATATTTTGTGAAAATTTCAAAACTGTAGCTCTTTTAGTTTTTGAGTTATCGTGCTGACACACAGACGGACGGACGGACAGACGGACGGACGGACGGACAGACACACATAGCTAGATCGACTCATTTTTCGATTTTGTCATAATTTGGAGTCATAAGCTTTTAGGGAACTTATAATTGAAAATTAAGTCAAAAGTGCCTAGGAGCGATTATAACGGGAGCGTATCAAAATCTCGCGAATCAAAATCTCATGTATCAAAAACTCGCCTTTCTAAATCTCGCACTTTATAATCTCGTGTATTAAAATCGTGCGTTTCTAAATTTCGCACTTCATAATCGCGCGTGTCAAAATCTCGTGTTGCAAAATTTTTTTATAATTTTGTAGTTGAAATATTCTATATATGTATGTAGGGAATATAATTAGAAGCGATTTTAGAGTTGGTTTCAGGGTTTTAATAATTTATTTAACGGGAGTTTAGGGTGGCAGCCCTCACTATTTTAAAATAGTTTTTAATGTTTTAATAATGAAATATGTATGCAAAAATATTATTAGCAGGGATTTTGTGCTAGATAAAATATTAGAATTGTACGCCTTTTACAGAATATGTGTATATATGTTTTTGCGAGATTCTTAACTAGGAGGGATTTTGGGGTTGAATTCATAGGTAGGATTATACGCTGTTTCTAGAATATTTATATACGAATGGATGTGTGAGATTCTAAATTAAGAGAGAATTTAGAGTTGTATTCTTCATCAGGGTTGCAGACCGAGATTTTAAAACGTGAGATTTTGGCACACAAGATTTTGAAACAAGAGATTTTGAAACGCGAGATTTTGACACGCGATATTTTGAAACGAGATTAGGTACAAAACCCGATTATAATTACGATGACTTATCCAAACGTTGTGTTTTCCAAGTAATTTATAATATCAAGTACGATTACATTTTGTTCATTTATCACCTACCTTATAAAAAATTTTTTTAAAAGTGAGGTAAGAAAGGAGGTGCCTGTTAAACTATACTGAACTAAAAAAAGTAATGCAAAATATCTTTAAAATATGTATGTACATATATGCTATAAACGGATTGTCACTTTTATAACAGCTATGATTTATACAAGTTTTTTCAAATGTTTATAATCATTTTCACCCATTATTTTGAGAAATTATTTGATGCATTTTCTGGAATGTAATGAATGTTGATACGATTTCACATATTTCGGTTAACATTCATACACACATTAAAACACACACGCAGACACACATTTGTAAAACAAAACTTCAATAATTTAACAGAATAAATTTTAAACTACTATTCTTTTATTTAAAGCATATTATTACAATGACTTTTATGTTTGCTTTTTTTAAGCAAGTACCCAGCACTGTAGGGAATAAGAAGTATAAAAACATAATATGGTTTTCTATTTTTGGTTTTTTTTTCAAAAGTCTACAGTGTGTACAATAAAGTACAGTTTAGTAAAAATTTATTTAATATTTAATTAAAATTTAAGGATATTCACTATTATATATAATATATAGTATGAAGATGAACTAACAGCTTAGTTGTTCAAATTGTCTATGTACCATTGGTGACTACTCATCAAGAGTAGCTTTCATAAATCAATTCTAGTACAGTGTTATCCAGGGGTTCTAGTTTCGAGATCCTATGGGTATGATACAAAAAAATTTAAACGTTAAAGAAAACTTTTTTGTGCTATTTCTAAGGACCTGTAATTTAAATACCCGTCCAATTTTTTTTTTAATATTGTACAAAATTTAAAGCTCCAATATTATGTTTTACAATGTGTCAAATGATTGTCAAATTTAAAAGAGGTCTTCAAAATTGAAGAAAGTATCTCTTAATTTTTTTTTGCTTAGATGATAAAATTCGAAATTTTCGTTGGAAGTCATAATTGAGTTCCTAGAAATTGAAAATATTGGGCGGGTGCAGATGGGATTATATTCTCGAGAATAATCATGAGTTTTCTTAGTAAATATTTTGAAACCTTCCCTATTCAAGGGCTTTTAGGGCTAGAAAATTAAAAATTTTAAAAAAACTAATTTTAAAAATCAGTAATTTAAAGGAGGATTTTTTTTTCAATTTTAAAGTTAATATTAAAGCTCCAACAATATTTTCTGATACTTGTTAACAGGTTTCTTGACTGCTCTAATGGATTATATTCTAAGTATGGATTTCATTATTATTCATATTTTCCCAGAATTGAATAGTTGATCCTTTCCATGGTCCTTTGTACTTAACGTATTTATGATTTTATGGGATAGAATATATGTCTCTTAGCTAACGGAATTGGAGCTGCATAAAGTTGTTTGCAATATTTTAAACCATTTCGGTCAGGCGGGCTTCCGAAAAATTTTTTGTTCCCAATTTGTGTCCAATTTTATAGGATGCTTTTGCAGTCCAAAAGAGAGGCTGAAAGAAATTTTAAATTTTACACAAATGTTCCTCTTAGCTAATTGAATTTGTTGTATAAAGTCGGTTGGAATATATCAACCCATTTCTACCTATGTGCTTTCAAAAAAATTTTTTTTTTCCGATGTTGAATTCCGTTAAACCGTTTGGGCACGAAGACGCTTAGGAGTTTTTGTCAAAATGTAGAACGGCTTCGCAGATGGGTCAAATTGGACCGAGTCGGGGGCGCCTCAATATATAGTAATAAGACTTTAGAATACTAACCATATTATGCAAGAAGAAAATCTTATTTAATCCGGCATCATATCTTGCCGGCAAAGGCATTATATCTTGAAAGCTTTTCCAACGCTACACATTGGTCCTAGAAAACTTTTTGTTCCCTGCACTACACCCTGTACATATTTCATTCTTATCATTTTTTAATTTGTGCAACAGTAAAATGTACTTGGCTCGTGATGTACATGAAGTATAATGTGGTCATATAAATTTATGTTTAATTTGTTTGACTTTTTAAATTTAAACAGAAATAATGGAAATGGAATAATTATGACATTAAAATACAAAAAGTTTATTTTAATTTTTTAAAATTTTATTAAATTAATTTTGTAAAAAAAAAAAAACTTTGCATGAATATGTAATATTTATATAGTAGTATAGAGTATATAAAGTAAATATTATTGTACGAGTGTATAACATTTTTAATAGGCATTTTTTGCAAATATTTTGTTTTTGTTTTAAAAAGTTGGATAAGTTCCAAAAAACAAAATTGTAATCCATGTTGGGTTTGTGTTTATAAATTGTGTTTTTGTTTTTTGTTATGTTTAATGTTAAAAGTTTAATCAACAAGTGTTTTTTTTATTGAGTTTAATTTCTCGTGTACGTAATAAAAATATAAAAAGTAGTGGGATCGTAAATAAAAGAACGAATTTGTGGAGAATAATGAATAACGAAATTTGTAAAAACATGGACCATTATTTGTTTTACAAACAAATAATAGTCCATTAAATATTGCGGTCTAGAACAAAAGTTAAAAACGTTTTTATTAAAGCTAAAAGGACTTGGTTTAAGTGTTTCTTGCACTAAGTTTAGTAAAGGATTAAGTTTAGGATGTCTTACAGAATTGGAATAGAGTTTGGAGATTTTTTCAATTGGCAAATTAATTTGAAAATGTAAAACTTCTACATTTGACAATCGACAATTCTGATTTTGAAAACGTTGTGCAAAAAGTTGAGAATGTTGTGCAAAAAGTTTTTAAAGCAGAATTCTTGGAATATGTTAGAAAAAAATATCTTTATTTCTATATAGAACTTAGACTAGAGACAGCGGTCTGGATTTAAATGATGTTGGAGCAAAATTTAATCGTTCTTTAACAATTATAATAATGTTTTTTCTAACATTTTGTTCCGAAGAGGAGGAAACCGAATTTCTCAAAAGAACGAATTCAAAGTTCTTATCGGAACAATTTTCAAAATTGAAATTAGATTTCATCATTCGTGTCCCAAAGTGTCCCAAAGCAGGCCCGACGTGATTAAATAAACCCAGTTCCCGATTGCGAACAGAAATGAAAAAGGGAAAACAATTACGAAAAGTTCCAAAAAGTTGCAACATAATTTTTGAGGATTAGTTTTTAGGGCGGGCTTCAAAACGTACTTGTTAAATATTTATCCTTTTATTTAGTTCTAGTTCTACTTGAACAATCGATTATTACCTTTTCAAATTATATCGGTCCAACTGCTGCGTTCTAAGAATCCCGACTTTTCATTGCTTGTTTTTCAAAAACCTGTAAAATGAGTAAGAAACTTTATTTCGTTGCTTTTGTGGTTAAAATTCCAAAAAGAGCGTTGTTAAAATTTATTTCGGATAAAATTCTGAAACAATATTTTAATTCTGAGTAAAATTTTTTTTGCTTCCGAACAAATATCTTTTTGGCACTTTTCACCTTTATTTCTGTTCCGAGTCGCTGGCTAGAGAAATTTTAAAAAATTCGTATTAAAAAATATAATCGTCTTACCTATCTATTTAAGATTTAATAATCAATAGTTCGAATATATGACAAAAGTCCAGTAGTTAAAATTCCCGGAGACACTTATAACGATAAACCAAAAGTTGCCGTTAAAATATAACTCGAGAGTCCTTCAGAGTACTTTCCAATGTAAGAAAATGTAAGTATGTATGTCGTAAGTATGTCGTATAGTTGTAGACTGTAGAGAATGATGCTATGATATCATTCTGCTATTACAATTTACAATAATATATACAATATGTCGGCGACTTTTTCCAGGGTAACCAACTTAATTTAAAAATATTGCCATTTTTCACAATCCGTATTTTAAATAAAATGCTTCTTACTCATACCGTTAATCAGGGGTCTTAATATTAAAATGAGTGAAGAACTTGATGCATATATATAACTATTCATAAAACATACATAAGATTATATTCCTTCAGGTTCCCGAGTACTGTAGTTGAACTTGATATCATAGCATCATTCTCTACAGTCTACAACTCTACGACATACTTACGACATACATACTTACATTTTCTTACATTGGAAAGTACTCTGGAGGACTCTCGAGTTATATTCTAACGACATCTTTTAGTTTATCGTTATAAGTGTCTCCGGGAATTTTAACTCCTGGACTTTTGTCATATATTCGAACTATTGATTAGTAAATCTTAAATATATTTTAAGTAATTGTACACTATTCGTTCACTTAAAATTTTAACCATGTATATTTAATAATTTAAAAGAATGAAACGATCGGAAGGTTTAAAGCCTCCTGAATATTAAACAATCAACTTGTGTCAATGGCCTGTTCCTAACAAATTCAGTTCCTTCCAACCATATTCTAAATAAATATATAATTAAATTTGTTCTGCAATTTCCAAGTAAATCGTTCATTTTCCAATAAATATGTAGAGAAAACCTTCTTTTGTCCAGATTATTTATCATTTTCCTATTAAATATGAAAAATTGAAATACCACAGAAACCACCTTTTATAAAAACAAACTTAATAAGTTTTCTGTAGAAAAAATTTTTTTGAAGTTTTATTTTTCATAAATTAAAAATAATTGAATAGTTTGGTTTCTCTTTCTCGAGGTCCCATCAAAGAATCGTATTAACAAGTTTTCTGACAATTTTTTTTTCCTTTATTATGCAAAACTAAAAGAAAATATTTTTACTTGGGGCAAAAAATACCTCAAGATTTACTATGTACATTTCTGTTGCTTCTGTAAACAAATCAAAATACTATTCTGTATGTAAATAGTTTACAAAAGATTTAATTGGATTTTGTTGAATTGTTTATTTAAATTATTAACTTTTTTTTTTCGAAAATTTTTAACAAATTCAAAATTATTTAATTTTATTCTAAAAATTTCAAATTCTTTTTACTGCAAATTTGCAGGAATCTGTCACTTGGGCAACGTCATGTTTCTTATTCATTTAATGATTCTTCGGGCATTCATCGAGCCATTTAGATTAGGCTTTAGTTTCTTTAATCGGTATATTCACTAAGCCTTTGATTACTCTACTGGAGCTATTGTATACAATAATACTGAATACGTAAATGTCCAATTTGTGCTCCATCTATTATCTTACACAGGAGTTATATTTTTCTAATTCTTATTTTTTAATACGATATAAGCTATTACGATATACTTATATAAGTTTTACGATAACTTTTTTAATAGATATGATCTGACTGAGGTTTGAACCCGAGACCTTCCACTTGAATGGTCGGTGTCTTAACCTCTCTCCCGTACTCAAATACTTTATTAATAGCATCTACTGTTTTGAAATTAATATTTTGCATAAAGGTTTTGCATATTATCACTTCGGAGTTATCAGTTTTATAAAACCGTACATAGCTATAGCGGACAAAAATAATATTAGTTCCAAAGATTTATTAATCAACAACATGTAGGAATTGTAACTGATTCATTCTTTTATCTATTTCATCTTATTCCCTCAGTTATATGCTTTCAGTCCGGTGGTCACTTCTTAGGCATCAAATATAATCTGTAGCATTGTGACCCCAGTCAAATCATATCTAATAAAAAATATAAGTTATAATTTAAAAATAACTTTAAATATACTTGCCATTTCTGAATAGGGATGGCAGGTATATTTAAGCTCGCCCACTCGCCTAATAGATAGCATGTGATGGGGGATTGTATATAAATAATTAAATAAATTAATCTTATTCTATTTTTCCAATAATTTGAATTGTCAGTTTTCATTAATTATTTCTAACTATTCATTAGAACTTTACTTTACCAATAAGGTATGATTAGGGAATTTGACTTAAATTGCACAAATCTATTTATAAAATTTATAATACCATAACAATACACAGTTTAACAGTTCCATAATGTTTACAATTGTCAATTTTAAACATTTTTGAAGAAATTCGGTTTAAAAATAGTTTCCTAGCTACTTACAAACACTTTCCACTACGCATAAATTAAGTTTTTTTTTAACTACCCCAAACTTCCCAATTAACCCACCTACCTCATAACAAAAATTAGAGTCTTGTGAATGAAATTTATTTGAAAATTTCGGTTAAAAAATAATTGTTTTGAACAGTTTTGACTATTAGAGTGCTATAAAACTGCTGTAAATACCTTAAGGTTACAACAACAATAAACACATTTAAATTTTATTACGAGACAGAAGAAAAATGTTTATTTTTTTTTTAAAAATGTCTGATGGCCATAAAAAAAAATGAAAAACAGTTTTCCTGAAGCTTTTCAAATTCTTAAAAAATATTTTTTGAAATTGAATTTTTTTTTTCCTTTTGACAAAACAATTTCCTTTTTTGTTTTTCTTTGGTGGAATTTTTCATGAAAATTTAATTTTTTTTTTACAATTTTCATCAAAATTCATAAGACTGGGAATTTCGTCACTGTATACTGTGTAATAAATTATGTTTTAGTTTTATGTTAACCCTTAAGTAAGTCCATTAAAAAATTCTAGATAAGTGGAATTAGGGTAATCATACATCAGTGACAGTGGCATCGACGGACATCCTTATGAAGATTTGCGAAATTTCGGAGGGTGGTACTTAAAAACATATTAAACAATGGCTTTCCAACTGAAACTTTTTGAAGGACCAATGATAGAAAAGGGAAGTTCGGTTTTTAGTATATCGAAAGGACTTTGGGGAAATGAGTTTGCAAAATTTAAAACTATGTGGGATGACAAAAATTTTGGTGGACTACTTAGAAGAAGAATGTTTACGTCTTTACTGAGTTAACTTAACTAATTCAACACATATGTATTATCAATTTTAAAGAACTCATTCCATTGAATTTGGCTTCATAAGCATAATGCTTACATGATTAACAAGTTTCCATAGGCTTTAGTAGGCAAATCTGGATAGTTCAACTGCCCTGTTGTCTGATAGTTTCCCACATGTTTCACCTTGAATGACTTTGAATGAAGGTATTTCTGTGATATTTCTATAAAATAAAGCTTAAACACCGCCCTGTATGCGGGGATCTTTAAGTTAAGAGAGCTTTCAATTGATTCTTGCATCATTTTTAAAAGCGAACATCCTAGCTTTGCACTTTCCTATGACGTCCAACCGCCATTGAAGAGCTTCAACCCAAAATTTAAGTAGTAAATACTGTAGAATTTTTTATGTTTCAAAAGAAGAGGTTGAAAACCTCAAAGGTTAAGAAAATTTTTAAGTAATTTTCCACTTGGCTATACAAATATTGTTCCTTTTCTTTCTCTCTATCTCTTTCTTTCTCTATATTATTAATAATTATGTTTAAAATAAATAATGCTTTAATCGTAAAATGGTCAAGAATAGTAGGACTAAAACTTCAGACATTATAAAAATATTTTATATTTTCATTTCATTAAGAAAAAAAACCACCCAAACAATAAATGATGGATGACCTAAAAAAATAAAAAAGAAAAATATTTTTTTATAATATTGACCAATAGATGGCACTTCAAACATCCTCTGTCCAAAACTACGAATTAAATATGAAAAGTTAAAGTTAAAAAAATGTTGTAGGCTTTCTAAATTTTCTTTTGTGGTTAACCAAAAATATTGTAAAGTACTAAAGATAATCTTTAAACTTATTAAAACTTTATAGGCGACATTTATTAGGTTTTGTATTTTCCCAGTAATTTCAAAAATAACTTTTAATAGACCTACTTGAAAAGAACCATATTACTGTGAATATTTATTATAAAGAAATAGTAATAAATGCAAAATGAAAGATATGCCTAACAGCTTGAAGTTTTATACCCACATTCAAGTGATTATTATGAATGTTCCTACGCAAGAAGATTGTCTGTCTCCCATTCCTTTTAATCTTTGCAGAGTGCTCTATTTATGATTAATGAAATGTATATCCTCGTTATGCAGAGAAGGGATATATCAACGTTGTATAAATTAAAAAAAAACAGTTCTTGTAAAGGGAATCCACCAACAAACTCTTATGTTGTATTTTTCTAGTTGACAATATAGTTATTCCATGGCTCTCTAATATCAGACCGAACTCATGGTGTAATGGCCTAAACACATGGATTGTTAATCAAGAAAGTGCGAGCTCAAATAGCAGGGCTAAGTGTTAATCAACATCTTAGATTTGAGAGAAAGACAGGCTACATTCATTATAACATTGAGTGGGGTAGTGGACTGTATATAATAAATAAGTCATAAGAGGGATATGCCTCTTGTTAATCTATGACCAGGCTTTGTCTACTTTGGGAATCTTTTAACAAGCTTCGTTAGTAGTAGTTTTGAATAGACCTTTTTTTTACCATAACTGTGGAGGAATTAAAGTGGTCGATTAAAGTAAAAAACTGTATATTTGATATTTTTAAATACGTATTTTATTTTCTCAAAAGTAGATTTTTAGATCCTTGACATAGTTATTTTCATCCTATTTTATTAGAACAATCATGCGGAAAGGCCGGGCTCGAATCCCAGTGAAAGTAAATAAAGGATTTATCTGGTTTTCGATAATAAATAAAAGAGAATTGTATCTATTGATATTCTAAGATGTTTTTTTATAGTATAAGGCCTAGTACTATCTCATTTTTAAATTGTATGTGAAATTTATTAATATCAATTTTAAAAGCACGAATATAATATGATCATCTGTTCTAATATGTAGCCTATAGTATGGACAGGCTGCCGTGTACCTTGTAAGTAGAACACTTGACACAGTTGCCAAAATCTAATGATATCGAAAAAATATGAAATTGTTTGATTACTACGAAGGACGTGTATTGTGAAAATGGTGCAGATTCCTCTCAAAACTTCGCGATTTTCGAAGAAGTTATATTCAATTTATCCTAAGTATATTCTATATAACTATTCTTTTTTAATATGAGCTTTGCCCTTTTCCTCTTGAACTTTGTCTATTTTTAAATTAATCAAGTCTTTTTTCAACTTTAAATGGTAAAATATTTTCAAATTAAATTTAAACCGCCTCTGTTTCTTGGGATGCAGTATTCGAATTAATACATATAAAAAAGAGTACTCATCTCTTTTATTTCTTTTCCACTCTTTTAAGGAGTATAGGGCATTCACCAAATCTATTTAGTCTAGTCTTTAGGTTCTTTATTCGTTATTTTCACTAAGCTTTTGATTACTCAGCTTTAGCTATATTGAATAAGACTATATACAAAAATTTTAATTTTGTGCGCCATCTTTCATTATCTTTCTTTATCTTACACAATAATTGTTTATACTCGTGCATACAAATAAGGCCACGGATATATTAAAATTCATCCTCCGTTTGTAACGCATCGATCTAGACGAGCTAGATAAGGTGTCTAAAATACGTATCGGATCAGCATTGAAAAGTAAATCGAACTAGCTATGTGTGTCTGTCCGTCTATCCGTCCGCGTGTCAGTATGTATGATATCTCAAAAACTAAAAGTGCTAGAGTTTGGAAATTCATACAAATTCATTTTTAGACAATTTTTAGGTCCCTTATTTTTTTGGTTAAAATTGGAACAAGGCTTCGGGGAGATGCCATACAACTTTCTAGCAACAATATGATTTTTTTCAAAACTAATAACGATGAAAAATACAGACGATTAGTTATATACCTATTTGAAGTTTCAAAATGTTACATCATAGTGCATACCCGCTGGTTTCTAAAAGTTGACAAGGACAACTATAATCTTCCGCGCTTTTATACATTTTTGTTTAATTTTATTTTATGTTACGATATAATTTTACATCCTTTCGTTATTTTTTTATTAGATATGATCTGAGCGAGATTTGAGTTCGAGTCCTTCCACATGAGAGACGTAGTCTTTGCCACTGCACTATTGGTCTCTCAAAATAAAATTTGTCATTTCGGGACTTTTTAAGACTTTTTAAGTTTTATTACAGAAAACATGGCAAATTTCATGTGAAACACAGCTAAGTTCATGTGTAAAGAGTATATAATCGGATTATAACTGTTATTAATTTAGAAGTCTTAAATAAATTTTCCATAGATAGACAGTATTACATTTATTATCCTTGTAAGGATACGCGTACAACCATATTTAGAACTAATAATTCATCTTTAATATTTATTAGAATATTTCCATTACATTGATTTTAATATCTTTTAATACTTCAATTTTCATAATCGTTTTTCTTATAACAACCACTCATTATAAATTTATAAACTGTTATTATTGCGTGCAATAAATGAACGGAAGTTATTCTTAATTTGCACACGTTAATTTATAGACAATGGAAATTGCTTGTGCGTGAAGAGAATTCGTGCCCATTTTCATTTTTTTCCATTTATGTTGTGTCCACAAAAAATGAAAAGAAAAAAAATTGAAGGCTCATTAATTTTAAAAAACATTTTCACAACTTCGCTTAATAGTTGCACAAAATCAACAACAACAACAATTACAACAACATCAACAATAACAACAACAACCACGACATGGAAAAAAGAATGAAGAAATAATGTTTGTAGTTATTGTTAAGCAATTAACCAACATTAAGTTAAAAAAAAAACCGTTTCATGTTTCATGTAGCTATCTCTTTCTATCTTTAATATTAAAAAGAACAAAAAGACAACCAAGTAAACATACACGCATATTAAAATGTTTTTAATTGTGTGTTTTAAATTTATATTTGAATTTTTTTCAAAAAAAAAAAAAAAGAAAGAAAAGGACAACCACAAGTCATTAACGGATTAACGGCCAATAAAATATGGGTCGGGCTATGAATAACATATCAGATTACAATTTCCACATATTGTTTAATTTGTAACAAATGAATTAAAATAGGAAATTATGGTTAAATATTAAAGAAAATTTAAGGAAATTTTGAGGACGTTTTTTAAGTATACAAATATTAAATGATCAACAGTAATTTGTTAATAAACTGATGTTATGCTGGAGTCAGGAGTTTTGGTGGTTGAGGAAATACATAATCGAACTTTTGTTTGGTATTATTTAGTTTCAAAAGATGGAAGTTTGTTAATGTAAAATTTCAAAAGTTTCAATTATCTTTAGAACTAAAATGTACCAAACTTTCCCTTAAATTAATAAATCAATTATACAGGGTGGGCCAAAAGTTATCTAACCCCATGATTTTTTATTTGTTTTTCTAGATTTTATTAATCGAAGCTTAATGCAACCGTCCAAAGTATACTTTCCCAATGGCCATTCACTAGCGACAATTAAACTCGCTCAAATGGACAGCATGATGTGGGATGGCATCACAAAGGGTTATAGGGCCCCATATTGCTTTAAAAATAAAGTTACTTATATTTCTTTAGAAGTTGATGCTGTGACAGTAAATGCCGACAGGTATCGTATTCATAATTTTGTGCACCCTGAAGTTTTCTATTATTGGTTCCAAAAGTATAGAGCAACAACACATATGACCCGCGCCACAATTACTCTTGTAAGTGAAAAATTTAAATGCGCCAGATTATTTTCTATGGGGTTATCTCAAAAAACAAGTATATGTCAACAAAACTCAAACTTAAAACAGTTAAAGCATAATATTTAAACTGTGAATAAAGCAATAGAGGCTGATACCTTGCGTGCTGTTGAAAAAATTGAACATTTGAAAGGCCAATTTTGCATTGATATAAAAAGTGATAATTTATCCGACATTATTTTGTAAAGCATTAGAAATAATTGGGTCTACCGATTTATTCCACGTCCTACCAACTTATCTCACGTAATGATTGATAAAGAAATATTAATATTTCAGTTTTCAAAGATGAACAAGTAACGATACCAATTCGTAAAAAGTTGAATGATTTTGCAGAATCTTAGAACTATATTGGAATTAAACATTTTTACACCCGTGTGACTATATATAAAAAAGCTATACTAAAAATGCCATTATGTTAATGACACAGAGAAGGAGGAGGGAAGATATAGACTCAAAGGTATGGATCGGATCAGAATCGAAAAGTAAATCGAAAATATGTATGTCCGACCTTCTTTCCACCCGCCCGTCTGCACGATAACTCAAAAAATAAAAAAGCTAGGATTCTGAAATTTTCACAAATTCGTTTTAATGCAAGAACACTCATCGCTATTGAAATCCAGCAAGTTTGCTCTACGGGTTCAAGTAGCTGCCATACAACTTCTTTTTTTATATGAAAATAGTTCTATACTTAGTGAAGCTGGATATTTCAAATTTCGCCTAAGTAGTATAGTTTAATGGCCAAAGTTTGTGCAAAATTTGGTTGGTCTACTGCAGAGGGTTCGAGTAGCTGCCATACAACTTCATCTTTTATATTATTATTTCTATTTCTATATAGAATAATATACCTGGATGTCTTAAAATTTGTCAAGATGAGTTTAACTTTAATGACTAACGTTTGAAAAGAAATATAGTCGGTGTAGTGGAAGAGGTTCAAAGAGCTCCTTTTGAACTCATATTTCTTTTTGTACATAATTGAAAGCCTAATAAGTTGTGTATTTAAAATTTTACCAAAAGTAATTAACCGATTGATACAATGTCTATATTACGGATCATGCGGGTATCCAAGAGTTGACACAGTCTACCCTACTACACTATTTCTCGTTTTACATAAAGGTAAATAAAAATATCTGCCAATAATTGTGACATTATTCATTAATATTGTGACGTTTTAACTAAATTTAGAAATAATTGAAAGCACTTTTGTATTCCATTTAAGAGTTTTGTTTTATTTCTAATAATAACTTATTTTAAAAAATATACTATATGCATTTAATTGGATGAAATAAAATGTTTAAATATTTAAACTTTAACTAGAATTTCTCTCATAAATTCCAAATGGTTCGGTTAAATATGCACAAGTAATATTTCATATTATACTATTATTTAAATTACTATGTAACAGTATAATTACTATATTTCAAATTACTATATCATAACATTTAATAATTACCCCTCATATTTTTTTCATATTTAAAATTTTAAATTATTTTTAAAAAATAGGTTATTTTCAAAACTGAAAACTTTCTGCAATTTTCTTTAATTTTATATTATTTTTTTAATTTAATAATTGTATAAAATTTAAATTTTAAAAATCAACTATCATTAAAAATATTAAAAACTATATTTTTTCTTTTTTTTTTTACTTTCAGGTAAATCCAATTTGTTTTATTGAAAAAAATTTTATTTCTAAAGTACCTGTACATACATATACATAAACAATTATTACTATGAGCACTCTGTTAAGTGGGAACAAAACCCATAACAGTTTACTACCAGCAATATTGTGGATCATAAAAAAATCATAATAATAACGGTAAGAAAATTTTATTTTTTCCACTCAAAAGTAAAACTAAACTTTTTAACTATATACAAAAATTTTCACGAAAAAATTGTATAATGACGTAAGGTAAAAAAAAAAAATACAGTTTGTTTATTCCGTATTTGTTCCGAAGGGAAAACTTCTCTGTTACTCTCATACACATATGAGTTTTGTGAAAGAGAAACTTTTTACTTTTAGTTAGTAAAAATGCAATTGAGCGGAAAGTGCAAAAAAAAAAAAGTTTATGCTTTGCATTATTATAAACGTGTGAACGTAATTCAAAAGGTATGCTAAATTTGAAATTTCGTTTGTGACACTGTATTAGACGGGGGGGGGGGGGGTAGATATATAGGTGTATGAAGAAAGTGCCCAGAGTTTATATGAAACTTTGTAAAATGTCTCCAACCTTGAGAAAATTCGTAAACTTTTTTCCAAAATTTTGGAGACTTTCGGTTAAATTCAGTTTGTTAGAAGTTAAGTTTTCGTTATAAAAATTTTTAGGGGTCTTAGAGTTGTAAAATTAAGGTATCGCTTATTCACAATAATATAAAACAAATATGGTTTTTTCTATTCCTATTGTAGCATTTAATATAAAGCGGGGGGTGCCACTTTCAAAACCTTGTTAAAGAAATTATTAAATTTCTGATTTAATATCCAACTCTGAAATCGTAACTTAACTTTTTTCATAAATAATAAGTCAGTAACAAAGCTTCTAATTTAATTATGCTACGCGGGCCAAATCCCCGTTAAACCAATTTTTTGAAATTATTAAAAGGAATTAAGTTAATGACAAACGTCTGTACAAAATATTGTCCGTCAATTGCAAAAGGTTTTAATAGTTGCCACATAGCTTATATTTTATATATCTGGCATAGGCCAGAGTCTGATAAGTTGTGCATTTGAAGTTTTGTAAACACTATAGTTAACTGGATGATATAAAATTTATATTATGTTCGTTCGGACATCCTACAGTTGACATAGTCTTAACAGTTTTATATAAATTGAAAACTTCACCAAAGAAAAAATGCTATATAAAAATATTTTTTGTACTGGGACGGAGTATTATCTACATTGCATATTTTTGTATATATAAAACGTAGAAATAAATGCAAGATAGATTGTAAAAGCTTTTTACATTGCATAATGCGGTTTGTTATTGTAAAGTCTCATTATATTATATGGGGGATCGCATGACTCTGATCCAATTTGGTTCATCTACAAAGCCGTTCTTTATTTCGGCAAAAAAAGCATTCATACCAAATTTCATTAAAATAGGTTGAGATTTTGATGAATTATTAGAACTTGGCATTCCCATATATAGAATATCATGATACTAGAATATCCCATGATACTAGAATCAATTTATAAAAGGTACTCTTAATGGTTACTCACAAATAGTGTATGTCCAAAATCACCCCGAACACAACTTTTTTTTTGTATGGAAACCTCACAATCCGATAGTCCGATTTAGCCCATCTAGGAACTTAATCTTGTATATTGGTCAAAAGAATAAAGCGTTTATAAAAAATTAAATTTACCTGAAGATTTACTAAAAATTGAAGATGTTATACGACATTTGTAGTCAACTTAACTTACAGAAGGCTCTCAGTTTAATATAAACACTGTGTGCACCTTAATATACAGCCCCAATAGTTTTTTTTTGTAATTATAAAATATTTCAGCCTTTTAACTATAACTTTACCAAATTTAACGACAATAGCAAGAAATTTTAAAAGACATAAACTCATCTCATTAAAAAAAATCCACATATTCCACTTCTGTTGAGTTTAATAGAAAAATAAACTTTAAAATTAAAATAAAACTTCAAAAAAAACTTTAATACTTTCACATTTACTTAAGTGAATTGAAGGTGAAAGAATAACGAAATCAAAACTAAAAGAAATAAGTTTTTTAAAATCATTATTGTGTAGGTACGTATAAGTATTTTGGAATTCATTTGTCAAGTTCGTTTAATGTTGAGTATTGGTAAATGTTTTTCTTTTAGTTAAAACTAGTAATGCGTGCTTGCATTGCGAGCGTTCAAACATTTAATTTCATCACATGGCATTTTAAAAAATCATTTTATCGTTGACTTTTATTGTAAGGGCTTTCTCAATCATCATTACAAAATCATCCTCAATAAAAAATTGTAGAGCTTGTCAAGATCTTTTTTATGATACCCCTCATGATAGTATATCGGTTGCATTTGTATTAAGGGATTATAAACGGTTTCAGCGCCCAAGCAGGATAACCTGGAACCGTGGCCTGCAAGCAAAAGTGGCATAGGTCGCCGAGACTTTTGGAATGATATCCCTCATGAAGACATTTGGGTAAACCCCTATACAACTTATATAGAATCCTCTACAAGGGCTTCTTTAAAATCAAATGTCAGATTTTTTTGAATGTTTACACGCTAAATTCTATCAAATGCGTTTTACCGCAAGTCGCTAGCACATCTAGAAGCGGTTATTTTTGATACGAAATCAGTCAGTGAGTGGTTCCATACATGTGTTAGGATCACCTCATATTCAGTGAAAATAAAATTTTCAATTCCAAGCGAACTTAAAGTTTTTAAGTTATGGATGAATATTATTTCAGTTAATTTTTTATTTTAATACACACACATTCATATAAAAATATTCTGTTAGCTCTTGGAAATCACTCAATACTTGATCTAAGTAGTTTTTATATTATTAATTTAATTGAACATATCCTCCTAGTTTTATGCAGTTTTTGTATTGATTTAGGTTTCGTGAAATAAAACCCTGCGAACTGAGAAATAAGACCGCATAATATGAAAAGAAACTCGTGCTATTTTATTTCTAATTTGACTTTCCACTTTCTGTGAAATATAGCTTCGGAACGTTAATTTTTGTATATAAATGATATTCGGAGCCATGAGATAAGACCCTACCAAAAAAAAACCTCCGTGTTATTATTTATTTTTGAATGAAAGACCTAGATTCTTTATCAGGGTAGATACTCTTCTTCTACTTCTTCTTCTATGGCGCTACAGTCCGTTGTCGAACCTTGGCCTCCTGAAGGGGTAGATACTCTCCTTTCCCAAAATTTTGAATGCAACTTTAAAATTTCTCTCATTTCAGAATCTCATCTTGACATATATAAATAATCACTAAAAGGGGAATACTCTGATTTCGAACACATTTTTAAAATTCTTCCTTACTTAAAATCTTTTATATACAAAGGTATATAAAAAATAGAACTCCGGGGTGTAATTTCCCTTACAATTCTATATTCGAATTCTTGATTAACAAAACTGGGGGGTTTTATTTCTCTAAATGTCGAAAGTTAAATTAAAAGCGAAATAAAACCATGGGGTTTTATTTCTTAAATTTTGTGAGACCCTCGGATGTTGTTTCTCATTAAATGAAAAATAACGTCCCGATGGGTTTATTTTGCACTGACTTATTCCATGGCTCTATGCTATTTTGGGGGGGATTTTAGAGTTAGATTCAAAAAGCCAAATAGATTTCCCACTTTTTAGAATTTTGATTCTAGCTTTAAAGATTTCGTAATTAAGAATCTCACTTGCATATATATAAGTGTTCTAGAAAAAAGAGAATACCGCGGTTTTAAATACAATTCCATAATTCTTCTTAATTTAATGTACAAAAAATGAGACTCCGAGACTCTAGAGCTCCGGGATGTTACTTCTCTTTCAATTGAATCAAAGATTTCTTTAGAAATAATATCCCTGGGTCTTATTTCCTCATTTACCAATGAAAATGTGATATTTAAATTTATTTCGTAGGCCTTTTTTTCACGGCTCCATTGTCACCTACAATACAAAGTATTGTTCGTGGAATAAATCTGCCATATTAATTGATATATGAGTTTAAAATTTCTAGCATATACCATAAGTAGTGTGGAGGCACTTGTATATAGATAAAATAAATGTTGTGTAAATTATAAGAGGATTACAATATGTTATGGTAATACGAGTAATATTACATATTTTATTATTTTAAATAAGATTATTATTATTATTTGAATTTATTTTACATTTCCCATTTTATTATAATATTTTTACCTTGAAATTATTTAAATTTCATGAACTTCTTTGTATTATTTAAAAATATAATTGAATTTTCTTGTCTTTCATTGATTTTAAAGCTTATTTAAATATCAGTTTTAAATGGAATTAAATTTAATTTAAATTGAAAAAAAAACAGCATTTTAACAAGAATTAATCTTATAAGAGCTCTGGGACTCTGGTTCGAAACTTGTTAGACTATATAAAAAAAGACGTAACGTCATGTGATGGTGCAATGACTTGCTTTAACAATAAATTAGATTTCAAAGGAAGTTTTTCAATTATTAAAGGTCTTCATTAGGTAATAGTGCAACGTAATTAATTCAGTCATCTGTAGTTCTTATATCCGTGCGAACAATAGGTTCCAAGTATATTAAAATTGCTCTTCCGTTTGGATGGCATCGATCCAGACATGATGTATAAGGAATCAAATGACCATTGGATCATCGAACCACCGTCGGATCGTCTGTTTTTGTTAAAATCGAACGCAGGCGCTACCATGCAAATTTTTGGAACCAATTTGAAGGTGTAAAACAAAAACCTAATAAGAAGTTTGATGAGCAGAGTTTCCACCTCTCTATCTTAAATGAAATATAAAGAAATTTTATGACATTCTGGAAAATGATTTAAAAACATATTAATACCCTATTGGTATACCACCAGTAGGGTATCGGTTTACTACTGTAGAAATCTAATGTTTATTGATAAAAACGATCTAAAAACTATGGGTGGTTAAAAATTTTTAAAAATAGATTTTAATTAAAATCAAATTGATTTTTCTTTTAATAAATAACCCTTATATTACATTTTTCAAAAAAATAAGTTATAAAAATGTATTTATTACTTTTGCACTGTGCAAACTTCTAAACAACCGCCCTAACCGCCAAACCACTTGGTTACTTATTTATTGTATGTTAAGTATTACTTTCGGTCATTAGAGCATCCCAGGGAATTAGCAGCATTACCTAGCGTTTTATTATAATAGATTAAATTCAGAGTTAAGGTCTTCTGTGTACTGGGTGACTGAGGAATGTGGATGATTGCTAGAAGTATATTAAGATAAGGCGTGGTCGTAAATTGATACATTTTGCTATAATTTTGAATTTACCTTCCAGTATTTAAAACTTATAAATTTTTAAGTAACAGGGGAATGGAAATTAAGAATTTTCCAATATTAGATTCATTGAGGCTCTGTATCAAAATCTATTGGCTGCTAGAAGTTTTTCTAAATTAGTTACCATTTTGTCCCTCAGAACTGTTTCTATTTATTCCTAATTTACTATTTCCTTTAAATATTTATGTATGTCTAGTTTGTGGCTCATTGAACTTCCAATTAGCCACACTTTGCTCCGACAATTTTAATTTGAACATCACTGGCTTTTTTTGATCCATTGATCGATGCATCCATTCCAATGATCCATTTTTTTTACACAATTTACAAACTCCTAGAATTCTAAGAGTTGACTTTTATTATAGTTTATAAAGACGATTAAGAATTGTTATAGGTTTTGACAAGGGGAAGTTTATTTAAGGGGAAATAGTTCGTATAATAAAAACGAGCTCATAGGTAAATTGGGACGATCACCTGAATAGTGAACAGCTTCATTTTAAACAATTGCAAATTTTAATATAGACATCATCATAACTTTCAGCATTAGCAATTTTAGCCTGCTTAGCATTTGTTAAAGAGGAGACATTATTCAATAGTTCAAGTATCGCCTACAAGATATATGTACACTCGTAAAAGAGGAACCCTCTATCATATTGCGACGGCTGGTCATTATTATAAATCTTGACTAGATTGTGGGATCACCAATTAGTTGTAAGGCGCGATTTTTAATTTTTACAAGGTAACCAAATAAGTTCGGAAGCGGCCGGATGTTAATTTTATAGATATATTTAGAAAAATTCGGCACTCCTTCTAGTCTTATATTAGCACTTCAACGGACAGACTTTTATTAAGGAGGATTTCTATGTATAAAGCCTTAATATATTTTTTGCTTTTCTTAAATTCTATTGAATTAGATTTAAATATATTAAATCGATTTTTATTTATTTTCCAATTTAATATTTTGTTTTAATAATAAGAGATAATATTATTCAAACCAATTTTCCTTTTTTTTTCCTATTTATTCTTCTGAGACCCAAAAAAAAAAAAAATCGAATTCAGAGAAAAACTTTTGTATTGTGATTAAAATTAATTAATTATTTATCATAAAATATGAAAAAAAATAATATGTCCTGTTTTAAATAGAAAATTCTTGGAAGAAAACCCAAACATTTAAATTTTACAAATTATTATATAAAAGATATTAATATATCATATAAAAATATGCTGTCTACCACGGAACCAACCGCTCTTACAGGAAAATCGAAATGTGAAAATTCTTTTAAACATTTTTTACTCTTACATACGTAATCATTTTTTTTAAAACTTTTTTAATCTAACGCGATTTATTCAACATAAAGTAACTCGCGTGTTAATAATTTCCAACAAGGTTTTCGATATTCTATTTGTTAATAAACGTTCATTGTGTTTCAGTTCGAATTTTTCAATGAGTCACCCAGTCTACTAGAGAATATCCAAAAATTTGTTCTAGGGAACTCTTGTTCTAGTGAAGTGCTCTATTGAAGTGCCTCTCGAGGTTAACAATTTTATAACTGGATTTTAGTATTTATAAAAAAAACACTTTATTTATTTTTACAGTTATTTTATTTTGAAAATTCCACTAAACACTTATTATGATGTTACTATGTTAGGGCTTCGATAGCCAGACTGGAACTCTCACTTACAATAATTCTTAGCTTCTATTTATACTAAGATCTTATCAACTAAATTTGCATAAGTCAGCTTTTATTAATATAATTCTTAATTACTAACATGAATTCTTAATAAATATAATTATTCTTAATAATTGATTACATAACATTATTGGTTTAATATAGGCTTGTAAAATCATGTTCAATCAATTTAACTTGAAAGTGTTGCTGACTTAATATATATTAGTAATTTACTTATTAATATGTTAATGACCTTATGGGTGTAATGTAACTTTCGTTTATAGCGGAAATCATTTAGACATGAATATAAATGTTATTATTTCCGAGAATTGTTTATTAAAAACAATTATTGGAAATTATGCAAGTGCAATAAAAGGGTTATTTAAGTTCAAGGTTTTTATATAATATCTATATTATATTTATACTACTTATAACACCACCCCCCTTAGTCTGAGGCTCCGACGAAGGTATTATAAATTTTACGCGTTTATTTGAAATGTGATTGTAAACAGTAATCACTAGTAGCAAAGTTACAATTATTATTGTGCCCGAAAATAAGTTAATATTTAATAAGTTTCTTAAGTTATTTATTTCCATGATTTCCTCTATATTTTGCCTATTATTAAAAATTTTTTCTAAGTGTAATTTCTTAAAAATTATTTCAGTATTATTTTTATTTTCTTTTACCGGTGTATAATAATTAGGTAATATGAGATGGTCTTTAATTTTTATTGCATTGTTTGTATATGTGATATTGTCAATTTCAATTTAACAGTTTTCAAATTTAATTAGTTTAGTACCTATTACCGTAATATTTAATTTGTTACAATTATGATTAATATTGGTTTCTTTAATATTTTTTGTAATAACTAATCCATCTCTTATTTCGTTTATAACGTTATCGGTAAAATCTTTCATATTACAATATACATTTTGTGATTTAAATATGCTTTTAATACATTCATCTCTTATTTCTATTAAATTATTCTTATAATTATCTTTTACGTTACCCATGTATACATTATTATTTTCATCTACAATTATTTCTTTTGTTATATCAATATTTAGTGTTTTATTATATTTGTTTGGTAAAGAATCTACATAAGTTGTAAAATATATTTTATTTGAAAAGTTTGGTACTAATAGGATTACTACAATTTCATTGTTAAGACTGGCTAATGTTATTTTTATATTGGCGAGAGCTTCTATGCTTGGAATTTTATGTAATTCATCATCCGTTAATATATTTCTCGAAAGTATTCCTAATTTACTGGATAGTATTATTTGTTCTATTTCTATTTCTATGTGATTTCGTAAGAGGTCTATGTTGTTATAGTTAATTTGGTAAATATATTCAAATCTGTTCCTAAACCGTTAAAGAGACCGCGACGTTTCCTATGGTAGGGAAGCAATTTATTTAATTTATTTTCTAATAATTTATAATTATAAATTGTAGTTTGAATAATTGAATTTGTTTTCTTTTTCTTATATAGCGCATTTAGATTGTCTAATATGTTGTCTTTTGCAATTTGATACTCGGTTAAGTTTATTATATGTATAGTGTTTTCGTATAGTTGTCTGTAATTTGTATGTTCCCTAATTTTATATTAATGTACCCGTTATTATTAGTGAGGTCTTGAATTTCAATGTAGTGATTATGTAGGTGAGTAATATAATTGTTGGGATAAGCATTTTTTGTAATTATGAAAAGAAATATGCATGTGTTTTTAGTAATTTTAGATTTTAATTTGGGAAAAAAAATTTTATTTAAATAGTCTACTATAATTTGATAAATTTAGCGTGTGTTTCGTACTTTTTGTGTTTTTATAGGGTATGGATTGGTTCGTATTGAGAACATTTTTGTGGTGTCGTTTCATTTGGCTCGTGCCTTTGGTTATATAGTTGTAAAGATTTATTTTTCTCTTTTTTTCATTTTTTTGAGTGCTGTGGGGAAGTGAATATACTGAAAATTGTAATGTAGTTTCTAATAATAAAAAAAAAATAATAAAATCGTTGATTAAGAATAAATTTATATTTTTTTTTTATCGTTGGAATTTTTTTCTTTTCTTTATATGGGTTTTGTAGTATTTTAAATTTCTTTTGTTATCAATAACATGGTCGTCATCTAGTTTTTTTAGCAGTAATTTTCCGATATTTTGAGTGGTTTTTTCCACCTATGATTTCTTTAATGTAATTTTTTCCTTCTCTAATTTCAAAGTCTTTCCTGTTTTCATTTAGTTTATCAATTTTTTTAAGTTTTTTATTGACGATTAAATTATGGATTTTTGGGTAATCTATTTCTGAAATTTTGCCATTAATAAAGTCGATTGGTCTTTCGTTAGTCGTACCATGAATTGTATTATTATTGAAATGTATTATTTTTAAGATTTTCTCTTCGACCGTTCCTGAATTATTGATACTATCGTGCTTTAATAAGCGAATGTGTTCGTTAATTGTGTTGTGTAGTCTTTCTATGTCGGCGTTTGAACAATGGTTACTATTAGAAGTATAATGAATTTCTATGTTTTGTTCTCTAAGGAACTCTTGGATTGGTAGTGCTTTAAATCCGAGTTCGTTGTCAACTATAATTTTTTTCATTTTACCGTGTGTACTTATATATTGTAAAAGTTTTGTTCTAAATTCTGTCCATGTTCGTCCTAGTATTTTATAGGCTTGAGCGTATTTGGAGAATTTGTCGATAGTTGTCATAAATAGATTTTTTTCTAGTGTGTAAAATACGCCAATGTGTACAATTTCGTTAGGTTTTATTGGTGTTTCAGTGATTTTGAATTGTATTTTTGGTGGATTTCTATCATATTTTTCTAACATACATATCTCGCAGTTATTTATATATTGAGTAATTCTTAATTTTAAATTTGGGTGATAGATGATATTTTTTAATTCTTTATAGACTACGTCAATTCCCCTGTGGTTGTTATTTTTGTGTTCTTTTTCAATAAGTTCTACTAATTTATTTTCATTTTCTATATCTTGTAATTTTTTATAGCATCTTAATATTTTAAAATCTTTGTTATTTGAAAAATTGTTATTATAAACTTCTTCGAAAATGTGATAAAATTCTTCCTCTATTAGGATTGCGTTTAACTGTCTTGGATTTAAGTGGTTTTTAAGTATAGTAATTGCAGTTTCTCTATCTAAATTTTTTAAGTATATTATTTTCCTTTTATTCTTAAATATTTTTATGTTTTTTATCCTCATGGCTCCTGATAATGATTTTTTAATAATGGTTTGGTTTCTAAATATATTTATAGGCGACTCTGTGCTTTCAATGGTATTTAAATTAATTTCTAAATTATGCGTTTCTATGCGAGGTATTCTAGATAATGCATCGGCGTTTCCGTTCTTTACTCCCTTTTTATATTTAATTGTGTAGTCAAATTCTGATAGTCTTATTCTCCATCGAACTAATTTAGAGTTTGGTTCTTTAATTGAAAATAACCAGGTTAGAGGTTTATGGTCAGTTTCGATTAGAAATTTTCTTCCGAATAAATATGGTCTGAAGAATTTTGTTGCCCACACGATTGCAAGCAATTTTTTCTCTATTGTACTATAATTTATTTCGTGATTGTTGAGTGTACGGCTTGCATAGCAAATAGGATGGTTATTTTGAGATAATATTGCTCCTAGAGTGAAATTACTAGCGTCTGTTGTCAGAGTGAATTCTTTTGTAAAATTTGGATATATAAGTATTGGGTCAGAAGTCAGTACTTGTTTTAGGGTGTTGAAACTTTTTACATATTCGGGGTCTAAAACGTTTATTTTGGTGTCTTTCTTTAAATATTTGGTCATTGGCTTTGCTATAGCCGAATAGTCTTTAATGAATTTTCTGTAATAGCCCGTAAGACCAAGAAATTGTTTTATTTCTTTCGGGGTTTTTGGTATTGGGAATTTAGTAACGCATTCTACCTTTTTTTTGTTTGGTTTTATACCTTCTTCACTAACTATATGTCCAAGAAATTCGGTTTCCTTTTTTAGAAATTCGGATTTGTCCGTTTGAATTTTGAGGTTTACTTCTCTGAGTCTTTGTAAAATTTTTGTTATAGAGTCTAAGTGTTCTTGTAGAGATGTTGAAAAAATTATTATATCGTCAAGATACACTAGGCAAATTTTATTTATGTAATCTTTTAAAACATTGTTCATTAGTCGTTGGAAAGTTGCGGGTGCCGTTTTCAAACCGAAAGGCATTCGTAAAAACTCGTAGTGTCCATCTTCAACACTAAAAGCAGTTTTATGAATGTCGCTTTCTTTGATTTCAATTTGATGAAATCCTTTTGCTAAGTCCAAAGTGGTAAAGTAATGACATTTACCAAGTTTGTCCAAAATTTCGTCGATATTTGGAATTGGAAATTTATCGTCTACTGTAATCTCATTCAGTTTTCGATAATCAATTACCAATCTCCATTTTTGTTTTCCACGGGCATCTACCTTCTTGGGTACTATCCAGACTGGAGCAGAATAAGGTGAGTTGCTATGACGAATAATTCCATTGTCTAGCATCTCTTGAATTTGTTTTTTGACTTCTATTTTATGTATATATGGATATCTATAATTTTTGGCTTGAATTGGGATATTATTAGTTGTTCTAATTTGGTGTTTAATAACGTTTGTAAAACTTAAATCGCAATCTTCTTGGTAAAATACATCTTTGTATTTTTTTAATACATTTAATAAATTATTTTTTTCTTCTGAATTTAAATGTTGGATACGTGCTTTGTCTATAACGGGCTTATAATTAAATTTTTGCTCAATGTTATAATTCTGTTTATCTATTTTTATTTGATTTATTACTTTTTTAGAGTTAAATATATTAGGTGTTAATTTAAGTTTACTTTTTGGTGAAGAGTTATTTATAATTTTGTTATCTGAAGACTTCTGCTCTTCAAGATAAGTTGAAGTATTTTCATGATCTCTATTAGTTAAGTGTAATTTGATTTGTTTTCCCTTAGTTATAAGAATATTATTTTTTAAATCGATTATGGCTTCTAAAGGTATTAAAATATCGTTTCCGATTAGTCCGTCGTAGTTTTCATGGAAATGATATACAAACATTTCTATTTTCGTTTTAGTTTCGCCAAATTCTTCGAAAAGTGGGAATTTAGCTTTTTGTTTAATATTAGCAACATTTGTAACTGTTTTTAATTGCACGTCTTCTTTTAACGTTTCTATTAATCTAGGATGACATATATTAGGGTTTATTATGGAGTGAGTTGCTCCTGAATCTATTAAAAATTTTAAAGGTCGTGAATGGGTTTTGATTAAGATATAAGGTAATGAGTGTTCGAGGCTTCTGATGGAAAATTTTCAATTTGATTTGCCGGGTTTTTACTATTTGTATTTATGTCAACATCCATTGGTTCTGGGTGTTGAGGGTTTCTAGAATTGTTATAATAATTATTATGATTGTCGTTGTTATTAAAGTTGTATGGGTTAGGTTGATAATAGTTATTATTTTGGTAATAACGTTGATTTGGGTTGCCTTGTGATTTATAAAAATTTTGATTTGGGTTACTCTGTGGTATATTTTGGTTAAAATTTTGGTTAGCACGTTTATAATTGCTACTATAGTTGTGATTACGATTAAAATTATTATTGGGATTACCACGATTGATATTTGTGTTATTACGACTAAAATTGTTATTAGGGTTACTATGATTATTATTTATGGTTTTACGATTAAAATTGTTACTAAGGTTACCACGGTAGTTATTTATGTTACAATTAAAATTTTTGTTAGGGTTACCACGGTTATTATTTATGTTGTTACGATTATTGAAATTTAAAGAGGCATGGCCACTTGTGAAAAGGATATCTATTGCGTTTTCTAAAGTATCGGGGTTCCGACAAGCTAAGATGGTTTTCATAGGATCAGGTATTTTAGATTTAAATATGTTTAAAGCGGTTCGCATGTTATTCCGCGCGCATTCGTTTGCAGCGGCTTCTTGGCCTAGTACAATTACTGTTTTATTGTTTAAGGATCTAAGTTTATTTTTAATTTCGTTGTAAAATTCTATACTATTATTTTTAAATGTTATAGCTCTAAGTTCGTCGAATAATTCATCCATGCTTTTCTTTTCTCCAAAATTGTTTTGTAATATTGTTTTCATGTCAGGCCATGAAGTGGCTTGACAATTGATTTCTATTATTTCCCTAGCTCTACCTAATAGTTTGCTTTTAATAATATCTGAAAAAATGGTTTGTGCTAATGCGTCGTAAGTTGTTAACATTGGATGTATTCTATCTATTAAATTGACAAAAGTCTGTAAGTCCCTACTGTCACCATTAAATGTAGGTAATCTATCTAAATATTTTAACGGATCAAAAGTTAAATTGTTGACGCGATTGTTATTATTAGCCATTTTTAACAAAGAATTTGCTTACAAATGTATTAAGAAAAGTCTACTAAAAAAAATTTTCCTTAGAATTAATTAAGCTTACGTTTGATAGTGGTATTGTTGATGTTGCTATTACTGTTGTTGTGTTGACGTTGACGTTGGTGTTGTTATTTTCGTTGTTGTTATGTTGACATTGGTGTTACTGTTGTTGTGTTGACGTTGACGTTGGTGTTGTTAATTATTAAACAGCGCACTGGGCCCCTGTTTAATTTTAGTATTTAGAAAAAAAACCTTATTTTCTTCTATGTATACAATTTGTTGAGTGGTTGGCCTAACAATTTTTTTATTTGCGGCCTGTGTCTCCTCTTCAATTGTACTGTTTTATTAAGTTGTTGGCCTAACAATTTTTTATATTTGCGGCCTGGAAACTTATTTTTAATTGTATCAACTGTTTTTTGATACTGCTATGGTGTAAGATGAAGGTCCACTTTTTATACCTTTAGGTATCAGTAGTTCAATTAGCACCTTTTTTTTATATATTACTGTGCCTTAAGCAGACTCACTTAAGGATAACGAAGAAAAAAGTCTTATTTCACAGTATATATTGTTTTTAGTTCAAAACTTACAAACTTCTGCTTCGTAAGTTAGACGTTTAATAGTACAGCTCCTTAGCTGAGACTATTTAATGCAGAGATACACTATTAAGTATTGATATGCAAGTGATTTGATACCGTTTACCCAGACTCAAGTAAACTTTAATGCAATTGGTGTCTTGTGCAGTATCAAATGTTATTCACTTAGTGTATCCTACCGACTGCGCCAATTTTATAACTGGATTTTAGTATTTATAAAAAAAAACACTTTATTTATTTTTACAGTTATTTTATTTTGAAAATTCCACTAAACACTTATTATGATGTTACTATGTTAGGGCTTCGATAGCCAGACTGGAACTCTCACTTACAATAATTCTTAGCTTCTATTTATACTAAGATCTTATCAACTAAATTTGCATAAGTCAGCTTTTATTAATATAATTCTTAATTACTAACATGAATTCTTAATAAATATAATTATTCTTAATAATTGATTACATAACATTATTGGTTTAATATAGGCTTGTAAAATCATGTTCAATCAATTTAACTTGAAAGTGTTGCTGACTTAATATATATTAGTAATTTACTTATTAATATGTTAATGACCTTATGGGTGTAATGTAACTTTCGTTTATAGCGGAAATCATTTAGACATGAATATAAATGTTATTATTTCCGAGAATTGTTTATTAAAAACAATTATTGGAAATTATGCAAGTGCAATAAAAGGGTTATTTAAGTTCAAGGTTTTTATATAATATCTATATTATATTTATACTACTTATAACACCACCCCCCTTAGTCTGAGGCTCCGACGAAGGTATTATAAATTTTACGCGTTTATTTGAAATGTGATTGTAAACAGTAATCACTAGTAGCAAAGTTACAATTATTATTGTGCCCGAAAATAAGTTAATATTTAATAAGTTTCTTAAGTTATTTATTTCCATGATTTCCTCTATATTTTGCCTATTATTAAAAATTTTTTCTAAGTGTAATTTCTTAAAAATTATTTCAGTATTATTTTTATTTTCTTTTACCGGTGTATAATAATTAGGTAATATGAGATGGTCTTTAATTTTTATTGCATTGTTTGTATATGTGATATTGTCAATTTCAATTTAACAGTTTTCAAATTTAATTAGTTTAGTACCTATTACCGTAATATTTAATTTGTTACAATTATGATTAATATTGGTTTCTTTAATATTTTTTGTAATAACTAATCCATCTCTTATTTCGTTTATAACGTTATCGGTAAAATCTTTCATATTACAATATACATTTTGTGATTTAAATATGCTTTTAATACATTCATCTCTTATTTCTATTAAATTATTCTTATAATTATCTTTTACGTTACCCATGTATACATTATTATTTTCATCTACAATTATTTCTTTTGTTATATCAATATTTAGTGTTTTATTATATTTGTTTGGTAAAGAATCTACATAAGTTGTAAAATATATTTTATTTGAAAAGTTTGGTACTAATAGGATTACTACAATTTCATTGTTAAGACTGGCTAATGTTATTTTTATATTGGCGAGAGCTTCTATGCTTGGAATTTTATGTAATTCATCATCCGTTAATATATTTCTCGAAAGTATTCCTAATTTACTGGATAGTATTATTTGTTCTATTTCTATTTCTATGTGATTTCGTAAGAGGTCTATGTTGTTATAGTTAATTTGGTAAATATATTCAAATCTGTTCCTAAACCGTTAAAGAGACCGCGACGTTTCCTATGGTAGGGAAGCAATTTATTTAATTTATTTTCTAATAATTTATAATTATAAATTGTAGTTTGAATAATTGAATTTGTTTTCTTTTTCTTATATAGCGCATTTAGATTGTCTAATATGTTGTCTTTTGCAATTTGATACTCGGTTAAGTTTATTATATGTATAGTGTTTTCGTATAGTTGTCTGTAATTTGTATGTTCCCTAATTTTATATTAATGTACCCGTTATTATTAGTGAGGTCTTGAATTTCAATGTAGTGATTATGTAGGTGAGTAATATAATTGTTGGGATAAGCATTTTTTGTAATTATGAAAAGAAATATGCATGTGTTTTTAGTAATTTTAGATTTTAATTTGGGAAAAAAAATTTTATTTAAATAGTCTACTATAATTTGATAAATTTAGCGTGTGTTTCGTACTTTTTGTGTTTTTATAGGGTATGGATTGGTTCGTATTGAGAACATTTTTGTGGTGTCGTTTCATTTGGCTCGTGCCTTTGGTTATATAGTTGTAAAGATTTATTTTTCTCTTTTTTTCATTTTTTTGAGTGCTGTGGGGAAGTGAATATACTGAAAATTGTAATGTAGTTTCTAATAATAAAAAAAAAATAATAAAATCGTTGATTAAGAATAAATTTATATTTTTTTTTTATCGTTGGAATTTTTTTCTTTTCTTTATATGGGTTTTGTAGTATTTTAAATTTCTTTTGTTATCAATAACATGGTCGTCATCTAGTTTTTTTAGCAGTAATTTTCCGATATTTTGAGTGGTTTTTTCCACCTATGATTTCTTTAATGTAATTTTTTCCTTCTCTAATTTCAAAGTCTTTCCTGTTTTCATTTAGTTTATCAATTTTTTTAAGTTTTTTATTGACGATTAAATTATGGATTTTTGGGTAATCTATTTCTGAAATTTTGCCATTAATAAAGTCGATTGGTCTTTCGTTAGTCGTACCATGAATTGTATTATTATTGAAATGTATTATTTTTAAGATTTTCTCTTCGACCGTTCCTGAATTATTGATACTATCGTGCTTTAATAAGCGAATGTGTTCGTTAATTGTGTTGTGTAGTCTTTCTATGTCGGCGTTTGAACAATGGTTACTATTAGAAGTATAATGAATTTCTATGTTTTGTTCTCTAAGGAACTCTTGGATTGGTAGTGCTTTAAATCCGAGTTCGTTGTCAACTATAATTTTTTTCATTTTACCGTGTGTACTTATATATTGTAAAAGTTTTGTTCTAAATTCTGTCCATGTTCGTCCTAGTATTTTATAGGCTTGAGCGTATTTGGAGAATTTGTCGATAGTTGTCATAAATAGATTTTTTTCTAGTGTGTAAAATACGCCAATGTGTACAATTTCGTTAGGTTTTATTGGTGTTTCAGTGATTTTGAATTGTATTTTTGGTGGATTTCTATCATATTTTTCTAACATACATATCTCGCAGTTATTTATATATTGAGTAATTCTTAATTTTAAATTTGGGTGATAGATGATATTTTTTAATTCTTTATAGACTACGTCAATTCCCCTGTGGTTGTTATTTTTGTGTTCTTTTTCAATAAGTTCTACTAATTTATTTTCATTTTCTATATCTTGTAATTTTTTATAGCATCTTAATATTTTAAAATCTTTGTTATTTGAAAAATTGTTATTATAAACTTCTTCGAAAATGTGATAAAATTCTTCCTCTATTAGGATTGCGTTTAACTGTCTTGGATTTAAGTGGTTTTTAAGTATAGTAATTGCAGTTTCTCTATCTAAATTTTTTAAGTATATTATTTTCCTTTTATTCTTAAATATTTTTATGTTTTTTATCCTCATGGCTCCTGATAATGATTTTTTAATAATGGTTTGGTTTCTAAATATATTTATAGGCGACTCTGTGCTTTCAATGGTATTTAAATTAATTTCTAAATTATGCGTTTCTATGCGAGGTATTCTAGATAATGCATCGGCGTTTCCGTTCTTTACTCCCTTTTTATATTTAATTGTGTAGTCAAATTCTGATAGTCTTATTCTCCATCGAACTAATTTAGAGTTTGGTTCTTTAATTGAAAATAACCAGGTTAGAGGTTTATGGTCAGTTTCGATTAGAAATTTTCTTCCGAATAAATATGGTCTGAAGAATTTTGTTGCCCACACGATTGCAAGCAATTTTTTCTCTATTGTACTATAATTTATTTCGTGATTGTTGAGTGTACGGCTTGCATAGCAAATAGGATGGTTATTTTGAGATAATATTGCTCCTAGAGTGAAATTACTAGCGTCTGTTGTCAGAGTGAATTCTTTTGTAAAATTTGGATATATAAGTATTGGGTCAGAAGTCAGTACTTGTTTTAGGGTGTTGAAACTTTTTACATATTCGGGGTCTAAAACGTTTATTTTGGTGTCTTTCTTTAAATATTTGGTCATTGGCTTTGCTATAGCCGAATAGTCTTTAATGAATTTTCTGTAATAGCCCGTAAGACCAAGAAATTGTTTTATTTCTTTCGGGGTTTTTGGTATTGGGAATTTAGTAACGCATTCTACCTTTTTTTTGTTTGGTTTTATACCTTCTTCACTAACTATATGTCCAAGAAATTCGGTTTCCTTTTTTAGAAATTCGGATTTGTCCGTTTGAATTTTGAGGTTTACTTCTCTGAGTCTTTGTAAAATTTTTGTTATAGAGTCTAAGTGTTCTTGTAGAGATGTTGAAAAAATTATTATATCGTCAAGATACACTAGGCAAATTTTATTTATGTAATCTTTTAAAACATTGTTCATTAGTCGTTGGAAAGTTGCGGGTGCCGTTTTCAAACCGAAAGGCATTCGTAAAAACTCGTAGTGTCCATCTTCAACACTAAAAGCAGTTTTATGAATGTCGCTTTCTTTGATTTCAATTTGATGAAATCCTTTTGCTAAGTCCAAAGTGGTAAAGTAATGACATTTACCAAGTTTGTCCAAAATTTCGTCGATATTTGGAATTGGAAATTTATCGTCTACTGTAATCTCATTCAGTTTTCGATAATCAATTACCAATCTCCATTTTTGTTTTCCACGGGCATCTACCTTCTTGGGTACTATCCAGACTGGAGCAGAATAAGGTGAGTTGCTATGACGAATAATTCCATTGTCTAGCATCTCTTGAATTTGTTTTTTGACTTCTATTTTATGTATATATGGATATCTATAATTTTTGGCTTGAATTGGGATATTATTAGTTGTTCTAATTTGGTGTTTAATAACGTTTGTAAAACTTAAATCGCAATCTTCTTGGTAAAATACATCTTTGTATTTTTTTAATACATTTAATAAATTATTTTTTTCTTCTGAATTTAAATGTTGGATACGTGCTTTGTCTATAACGGGCTTATAATTAAATTTTTGCTCAATGTTATAATTCTGTTTATCTATTTTTATTTGATTTATTACTTTTTTAGAGTTAAATATATTAGGTGTTAATTTAAGTTTACTTTTTGGTGAAGAGTTATTTATAATTTTGTTATCTGAAGACTTCTGCTCTTCAAGATAAGTTGAAGTATTTTCATGATCTCTATTAGTTAAGTGTAATTTGATTTGTTTTCCCTTAGTTATAAGAATATTATTTTTTAAATCGATTATGGCTTCTAAAGGTATTAAAATATCGTTTCCGATTAGTCCGTCGTAGTTTTCATGGAAATGATATACAAACATTTCTATTTTCGTTTTAGTTTCGCCAAATTCTTCGAAAAGTGGGAATTTAGCTTTTTGTTTAATATTAGCAACATTTGTAACTGTTTTTAATTGCACGTCTTCTTTTAACGTTTCTATTAATCTAGGATGACATATATTAGGGTTTATTATGGAGTGAGTTGCTCCTGAATCTATTAAAAATTTTAAAGGTCGTGAATGGGTTTTGATTAAGATATAAGGTAATGAGTGTTCGAGGCTTCTGATGGAAAATTTTCAATTTGATTTGCCGGGTTTTTACTATTTGTATTTATGTCAACATCCATTGGTTCTGGGTGTTGAGGGTTTCTAGAATTGTTATAATAATTATTATGATTGTCGTTGTTATTAAAGTTGTATGGGTTAGGTTGATAATAGTTATTATTTTGGTAATAACGTTGATTTGGGTTGCCTTGTGATTTATAAAAATTTTGATTTGGGTTACTCTGTGGTATATTTTGGTTAAAATTTTGGTTAGCACGTTTATAATTGCTACTATAGTTGTGATTACGATTAAAATTATTATTGGGATTACCACGATTGATATTTGTGTTATTACGACTAAAATTGTTATTAGGGTTACTATGATTATTATTTATGGTTTTACGATTAAAATTGTTACTAAGGTTACCACGGTAGTTATTTATGTTACAATTAAAATTTTTGTTAGGGTTACCACGGTTATTATTTATGTTGTTACGATTATTGAAATTTAAAGAGGCATGGCCACTTGTGAAAAGGATATCTATTGCGTTTTCTAAAGTATCGGGGTTCCGACAAGCTAAGATGGTTTTCATAGGATCAGGTATTTTAGATTTAAATATGTTTAAAGCGGTTCGCATGTTATTCCGCGCGCATTCGTTTGCAGCGGCTTCTTGGCCTAGTACAATTACTGTTTTATTGTTTAAGGATCTAAGTTTATTTTTAATTTCGTTGTAAAATTCTATACTATTATTTTTAAATGTTATAGCTCTAAGTTCGTCGAATAATTCATCCATGCTTTTCTTTTCTCCAAAATTGTTTTGTAATATTGTTTTCATGTCAGGCCATGAAGTGGCTTGACAATTGATTTCTATTATTTCCCTAGCTCTACCTAATAGTTTGCTTTTAATAATATCTGAAAAAATGGTTTGTGCTAATGCGTCGTAAGTTGTTAACATTGGATGTATTCTATCTATTAAATTGACAAAAGTCTGTAAGTCCCTACTGTCACCATTAAATGTAGGTAATCTATCTAAATATTTTAACGGATCAAAAGTTAAATTGTTGACGCGATTGTTATTATTAGCCATTTTTAACAAAGAATTTGCTTACAAATGTATTAAGAAAAGTCTACTAAAAAAAATTTTCCTTAGAATTAATTAAGCTTACGTTTGATAGTGGTATTGTTGATGTTGCTATTACTGTTGTTGTGTTGACGTTGACGTTGGTGTTGTTATTTTCGTTGTTGTTATGTTGACATTGGTGTTACTGTTGTTGTGTTGACGTTGACGTTGGTGTTGTTAATTATTAAACAGCGCACTGGGCCCCTGTTTAATTTTAGTATTTAGAAAAAAAACCTTATTTTCTTCTATGTATACAATTTGTTGAGTGGTTGGCCTAACAATTTTTTTATTTGCGGCCTGTGTCTCCTCTTCAATTGTACTGTTTTATTAAGTTGTTGGCCTAACAATTTTTTATATTTGCGGCCTGGAAACTTATTTTTAATTGTATCAACTGTTTTTTGATACTGCTATGGTGTAAGATGAAGGTCCACTTTTTATACCTTTAGGTATCAGTAGTTCAATTAGCACCTTTTTTTTATATATTACTGTGCCTTAAGCAGACTCACTTAAGGATAACGAAGAAAAAAGTCTTATTTCACAGTATATATTGTTTTTAGTTCAAAACTTACAAACTTCTGCTTCGTAAGTTAGACGTTTAATAGTACAGCTCCTTAGCTGAGACTATTTAATGCAGAGATACACTATTAAGTATTGATATGCAAGTGATTTGATACCGTTTACCCAGACTCAAGTAAACTTTAATGCAATTGGTGTCTTGTGCAGTATCAAATGTTATTCACTTAGTGTATCCTACCGACTGCGCCAATTTTATAACTGGATTTTAGTATTTATAAAAAAAAACACTTTATTTATTTTTACAGTTATTTTATTTTGAAAATTCCACTAAACACTTATTATGATGTTACTATGTTAGGGCTTCGATAGCCAGACTGGAACTCTCACTTACAATAATTCTTAGCTTCTATTTATACTAAGATCTTATCAACTAAATTTGCATAAGTCAGCTTTTATTAATATAATTCTTAATTACTAACATGAATTCTTAATAAATATAATTATTCTTAATAATTGATTACATAACATTATTGGTTTAATATAGGCTTGTAAAATCATGTTCAATCAATTTAACTTGAAAGTGTTGCTGACTTAATATATATTAGTAATTTACTTATTAATATGTTAATGACCTTATGGGTGTAATGTAACTTTCGTTTATAGCGGAAATCATTTAGACATGAATATAAATGTTATTATTTCCGAGAATTGTTTATTAAAAACAATTATTGGAAATTATGCAAGTGCAATAAAAGGGTTATTTAAGTTCAAGGTTTTTATATAATATCTATATTATATTTATACTACTTATAACAGTTAACCCAATTGCTTCAAGAGCATATCAATTCAAGATATTAACGTCAAAACCTTATACGTGTGCACAGAAAGACGGCAGTAAAAAAACACATTTTTTTGTGTTTTTGCGCATTGGAGTACTGGATACTGCAACAATCTCAGGTTCCAAATTTTGGTTCGAAAAAAATGCCCACTGTTTATTATATTTCATATAAGCGGTTTTGTAAAATATTAATGTAATACAATTTAATATATATATATAAAATACAGAAGAAATATTTTCCCATTTAATTTGAACAATTTAAAAATTTTTCAATATTAAAGAAATATTATTTAATATGAATTTTACAGGCATATTACAATTAACGATTATTTATTCTGAAAATCATAATTTTGTTCAAATTAATTTATCATATTACTATATATATAAAATTATACATACATGTTGCATAATTTTAAGATTTATTACAATTTATACCTCAAAGATATTTACATATTATAAATTTGATTAAAATAGAATATGGACAAGAAACAAAAAATAAATATATTTTTTTCTTCAACTCATCATTATTAATAAAACCTAGGACATTATAGAATAATATCGAATATACTACATAAATTTTTATTCTAAAACAACTTCCTTTCTATAGATTTTTTGTAATTCTTAGATACAAGTATTTTTTTTTCATTTTTATATTGATATAAAATAAGGAAGAACAGTTATGGCAATATAAGGAATAACCGTTATTTAAGAAGAACCGGCTTATTATTCGGGTTTAAAAGAAGAATTGTGTTCCGAAAGCAAAGTTTATTCTCTGCTTACTCATTCTCTATTACACATCATGTACTTTATTCGCAAGAATCATTTGACAAATCCTCTAAAAAACTTGATACAAACCCCAACATCAACTCGTCTCAAATTTAGGGAACATTAAACAAACAGGACAAAACTAGCATGTACCAAATTTAAATTTTTTAACTTAATTAATCACTAGTTAGGTCTAAGGAAGTGTGTGCCAGCTATGCGAACCACTATTTGGATGCCATTAACGTAAAGAGAACAGGACAGAACACTCTTATTCCAAATTTCTAGTTTCTATCATTATTGAATTTTAAAAATTTACTTAGATATTGGGAGAGGTTTAGGAGGTATCTAAATCGTCCCATCCCAAAATTA
Source organism: Dolichopus griseipennis (assembly GCA_963082915.1). Taxonomy (NCBI): domain Eukaryota; kingdom Metazoa; phylum Arthropoda; class Insecta; order Diptera; family Dolichopodidae; genus Dolichopus; species Dolichopus griseipennis. The sequence goes on from OY720442.1 coordinate 97,771,597, forward strand.
ATTTTAAAATTTCGGGTGCATGTAATGAAAACATAGCAGAACACACTTGAAAAATTTTTAGTTTCTATCATTATTAATTTCGAAGATGTGCTTTTAAGTTTTCGGAGGAGCGTAGGAGTTATCCGACCCATCGCATAAATTCATTGCAAACTTTGACCACACAATGCAAACATAAACAAATTTGGTACAAAGGTATTGAAGGTTTTATCTTTATTGGTTTTGGAGATATGCTCGTTTGGCATTGGTTCGATCAGCACCCGAAACCCGGGCTTTTGTTATTCGGAACCTACCGCATAAATTTCATCAAATAGCATACTTAGTTTTTGAGTTATCATGTTAACGGAAGGACAGGCAGATGGCCATCGCTAAATCGACTCAGGTGGTGACGTTGAGCAAAAATATATGTAGTTTTCTACATCTAGCTAGCTTTCTTTTAGTAGTTCTAAGCACCGTACTGAATTTAATATACCCTATACTCATTTTAGTTGTAGGATATAAAAATTTAATAACTTGTTAGGACTAAACTTGAACGAAATTTTAATAGGTTGGGTTTGGTAGTTGTTCCACCAGAAATTAACTATCAAAATATATCTTGCACAGCTAAGACCTCACACACAACGCGGAAGCGATTTTTTTTTTTTTAAAATTCCAATTAAATTGGTTTTTAAACAAGTCGCCACATAGAATAGTGACAAGCGATTATTAAATTATCTTTACTCTTTTATCTTAAAAAAATCACTCGGTGAAAAATTGCTCCCCCGCTGTCAGCACGTCTAAGGCGTTATTCATATTTATTCCAATCAGGAGTTTTTTGGATGAAGGTAAGATATTTAAGTGAATATCTTCAGTAAATTCTTCAATGTTCAATTAAATGAAAATAGTTTTATGTCCACAACTATTTATGTAAATTTATAACTTTTTGTATCTTATAGTAATACAAGTGGACACTATGTCAAAATAAAATTTATATCATTATTCATTTAATACTTATGCATAGAAACTGATAACGAAAATTGTATCCACTTTAAGAAACAATTTATGAAATGAATACCGGAAAGGATTATTATACTTTACATATATATTTATATGTTTGTACTTTGTATTTTAGTATTTTCAATTTTTAGCACATTTTCAAAAAATTTTGTAAAAATGTGCCTATATAGAGCTTATCTCTGTCCCTCCGTCCGTCCGTATGTTTACAAAAACTTTTACACCGTTTGAAATAGAGTAAAGAAATTTTAACCATGGGTAGTTTTTGCAAAAAAAATAATTTCCTAGATGAATTTTTTTCTGTAGCCCCACCTGTTACGGGGCTACAGCCCCCCAAAGTTGGAAAAAGCCCTATATTTAAATTGTTATAACAAGAGTTCTGTTATATATATTTTCAATCTGAAAACGGCAAACGATAACTGGTTTCATAAACTTTATAAATTTTTGACTAGCAAATGTTTAGGGTTGCCATACGGTACTAAAATTTAACATTACACAAAACTCAATTTTTGCAAAATTTTTGACCACACATATCTTCTGAACGGTTCAAACTAGGGTTTTGAAATTTTGGGAGAAGTTAGATCCTCAAAAGTTAGTAGGAGTAGGTTAACAAAATTTTTTTGTCAATCCCCCTGTTTAGAAGCTCGAAAATTTAAATTTTGCTATTTTTAAGCACCTGTAACTTGAATACCTGCCCAATTTTGTTTTTATTAATATACAAAATCTGAAGGTCCAACATTATATTTTAACATATGTTAAAGGTTTTTCTTAAATTTAAAAGCGGTTCCTTAAATTGAAGAAAGTGTCTCTCAGTTTTACCCATTTTTGCTTAGATAATAAAATTCTAAGTAAAATTCCAAATTTTGGTTTAATTCCTAGAAACTAAAAAAATTGAGAGGGAGGGGGGGGGGGGGTTAGATAAAGTTAGGTCCTTGAGAAATTTGGTAACCTTCCTTATTGAACGGCTATTAGAACTTTAAAATAAAATATTTACTGTTTTTATAAGTAAGCAGTAACTTAGTCACCATTACATTCCGATAAAATATTTAGTATGAAACACTATTTTATTTTGAAAATGTGCTTTTTTAAAAATCCTTGGTTTTTTATTATCATTTGTTTTTTTTTGTTGTATCTTAAAGATACAAAAAAAAATATCTTATAATATAATTCTTTATATTTAATAATATACAAAATGCATACATATATACAGGGTGTTCCCGACTCGATGGTCTTCCTTCAAATGGGTGATCGGGCATATCGAGCAGAACAAAAAATTGTATGGGAGGGGGGGGGTCTATTTTCATTAGTTTAGAAGTTATGGGGCCTTAACTGTTTTTCGACCATAATTTAGTTTTATTTCGATAAAATTGGAACCAAATAAGATAAAACAAAAATAAGTATAGCATTTAAATGCTTATTAATGCAGATTTCTTAAGTACTATCAAACATTACTCTAAAGTTTCTCAGTCTGAGGTTATAAGGGCTTAAAGTCCAATATTTTTAACAAAATATCAATTAAATCCCTTTTATCAAGAAAATAACGGTATTAACATAACAGTTTTTTTACTTCAAAATATTACCCTTCTCTTTCCCTGCATTTTGAGTATACTAGCACTTTTATAGCTCAAAAACTTTGAAAGTTATAAAGTAAAAACTTTTTTGTGATACCTGAAATTTAACTAAATTTGAATTTTTTTGAAAAAAATTTTTGAATAAAAGGGATTTAATTGATATTTTGTTAAAAATATTGGACTTTAGGCCTTATAACCTCAGACTGAGAAACTTTAGAGTAATGTTTGATAGTACTTAAGAAATCTGCATTAATAAGCATTTAAATGCTATACTTATTTTTGTTTTATCTTATTTGGTTCCAATTTTATCGAAATAAAACTAAATTATGGTCGAAAAACAGTTAAGGCCCCATAACTTCTAAACTAATGAAAATAGACCCCCCCCCTCCCATACAATTTTTTGTTCTGCTCGATATGCCCGATCACCCATTTGAAGGAAGACCATCGAGTCGGAAACACCCTGTATATATGAATTATCTTTAGATAATATTAAACATAGACATTTTTTATATTATAAAATAGAATTTTGGACGTCATCATCATTTTTACATATACAAGGAAATAATATTAACACTATATTGATGATATTTAGGACCAAGTTAGGTATTTAGTCGGATAAAAATACATATATTAAGATTAGCATATTATATTATATATTGATGTATGTATGTATGTATAAATTAGAAAAGTTTACAAGAAAAAGTATTTCTTTATTAATACATAAGATATATAATATATAAGATATTATAATGTAGGACATGGGTTTCCTTTTATTTTTATATTATTCATACATTATTATTAAATATTTTAAATTAAATGGAAATATATTATATAGGATTCGACCACACATATAACCATGACCACATTTTAATGTTTTTAATTTATAAGCTTCAGTAAATTGGTTAAAAAAATTTTTACAATTTAAAATTAAAATTGGAAACTGATTTTACACAAAAAAATATTTTGTAAATTTAAGATTTTCAGATTTGGAAAATATTTTGGAGAATTTGTGCAATGATCCATTTGAAATTGGGATTCCTTCTGAATTTTGGTGGGTTGCACTGGAGTGTGTATAATTTTGATTTTACAGTGGTGTAGAACTTAAAAGAACAGGCAGAAGAATCAAATTGACGTAGAGATGGAAAAATATGTAAAAGTTCTGAATTAGTGTTACCAGATTATAATAAAGCTATATATGAGAAAATTTCCTCACCACATCTTAGGTATTGAGGCCCTTGGTTTTAAAAGTTTTGATATGAAAAGGTTCGTAGTTGGTAAGGTTTGTAATTAATGAGGTTTGCAGTTGGTTAGGTTCGTAGTTGGTGAGACTTGTAGTTGGTGAAATTTATAGTTGGTGAAGTTTTTAGTTGACGAGGTTTGTAGTTACTAACGTTTGTAGTTGGTGAGACTCACAGTTGATTAGCTTCGTAGTTAGTGCGGTTTGTAGTTGGTGGATTTATAGTTGGTGAGATTTGTAGTTGGTGAGGATCTTTTGGAAAATTTCATAATTTCACACGTATATTACTTCGAAAATGGTAGCTTTAATAAGTTGGTGAACTATATAGTCGTACACATAAAAATGAGCCCAATCTCAAATTTAATTTTTTTCAAACAAAATTATGAGCTCAAGTCTAAGTTTTTTCAAAAAGGTGAGTTATGAGTTCGACCCAATGTCCCACCGAGAGAATTCGGAATTTTTATTTTTATATATGAAAATTTCGACATGAAAGAAGTTGTTGTTTGGAAGGTATCCGAATTTGCAATTATACGTAAAAAAAAAAATAGAGGGAGCCTACAAATAGTATTATGTTTTGCATCGAATTTTATGACTTTAGATTTATTAGTTTTTGAAGTATCACATACAACAATATATAAGATAGAAAAGGCCTTATGATATATTGAAACGTTTTAGATTTCCAATAGTTACAATTTGATTTGTTATTTTATATTGTAATAACTTTGTATTGGATTATAAGGGGTGGGGTATTTCTGTATCTGCGAGTTATATTATTCAATTAAATTATTTGTGTATATTTTTTTTTACTTTATTATCTATTAAACATTTGTTAAAACATTTGAATCCAATGACGAATGGTAGTTGAGAATCAAGACGAAAGTCTGTATTTGTCGGGATTTTAGCTGTCGGTTATTATTATTTAAGATTTTGATATGGTGGTATTTCGATTTACCAAATTAGGAAAACGGGATTTTGATCCGGAACAAACAAATAGACGATATGTGTAAAATTTTTTAGACTCTCTAAACCTTATATTCAAAGGAATCAAACAGTATTTTAATAGGTGTTAATTCTGATCAGTATTTATTAGCTTAATTTATACATTAATTAAGATATATGGTAAATTTACATAAATTTAGTAGATATATAGATAAATACGCATTCTATATTTAAATTTAAATATATATAAGGAATAATGTACATCAATATTCTCAGACACTATATACAAATTTATGAATACGAATAACTTTTTATATTGTTGGGTGAAAATATCGAATTTGCAAGGTAAACACATTTTTTTTTAACTTCATTTTTTCTTTATTTTTTCATTTAATTCATGCTGAGTGAAATTTTCATAAAAGCTCAAAAAAACAACAACAATAACAAAAACAACAACAAAAAAAAAGGACATAAAAATGAACTCAAAAATTTATTATAAGTGTACATATTGTGGATTATGTGATTTATTACTTAGGATTATAACAATATTATTAAAATGAAAAATTTGTTTGTGTTCTTATTTTTATTATTCACTTCTTCTTCTTCTTCGTTTTCTTTATTTTTTATTAACTCTGTGGGAGTTCTAAAAAAACAGTCTATTAAATTCCGGAATAGCTGGAAATTTTTTGGTTTTTGCTTGATCTTTATTTTTTTTTTTATTATTTTAGTGGCAAAAGTTAGTAAAAAAATCATTAGCATACGAATTCTCAGTGATATTTTATAATTAAGATAGGAAAATGCTAGGTAGAATGTCCTTGGTCTTGGTATTATGGGTGGTATGAATATGAGGTAGCAAATATTTTAAGATACTGTTTTAATAGAATAAATATTATTATATGAAATAAATCGATATTTTGATTTAATTTTTATATAAAAATACTTTTTTTTTTTTTGAAAATATATAATTTAAAATTAAGAAAATTTTTTAATATAAATTTTAAAATGCTGGAAAAAGTTGAATGACTGCTGCGAAAATTTTAATTTTCTTCTATGAAATTTTTTTCAGTTATTCGTATTTTAAAGATACTGAGTGTGCTTTGATCAATTATAAGGTGTTAAATGTATTGTGATCCTGTAGTTTTGTATATAGAATTTGTAAATGTTTTAGCAGAGTGGAAAATTTAAAAGAAAAAGTTTGATTAAAAATAATTGTGTCATCTATTCAGTACTTATGATTTTTTCAAATCACTGGAAAAATAATTTTATTAATTTTTTTGGGGTGAACACAAGACTGACGAAATATACAAAAATCGTTTGTCTACTGTTTTGTAATTTTAATGAAGTAAAAACAAGGTAATAATTAACGGCTGGGTGGAACAGACGTTAGAGTGTTGACCTTTCATGCGAAAGACCTGGGTTCGAATACCAGGGAAAGTGGAAAAAAATTTTCTATTCGATTTAGATATCATTAGTTATTGGGTTCAAATTAATGGCTTAATCAATATTTAATAATTATATATCTTAAAAAAAAATACATTAATATAACAATATAAATAAATGCAAAATATAAACAAATAATTTAATTGAAGAATATAACTCACAGATATAGAATACCATATAAGTTAAATACAAAATATTACAATATAAACAAAAATAGAATTGTATCTATTGAAAATCTAAGATATTTCTACATGTTATAAGGCCTATCACCTAGCACCACAATTGTATATGGAATTCTTTAAGATCAATTCTAATAACACGAACATAATAATGATTCCCTGTTCTAACATGTACCTATGATATAGACGGAATATTTTTCTTGTCAAGGTTATCTCATTTTTAAATAGAATTGGTTTTACCGTGTACAAATTTTTGTAGTATATAATCTATTTAGTATAAGTTAATAAACCAATTTAATTTAATTAAAATTGAATTTATTTGTATTTGTAAATTGATTGAATTAAAAAATATTAAATTTTTTGGCTTTGCCAAAAGTACCTACTCAAAATGGGATCTATCCCTGTTAATGGGAAAACTCCATATTTACCAGCAATTGACAGTTTTAAGATAAGATTGAAGTGTTTTGACACTGCATTTTATACGAGACCGAAGACGTCAAAAACTGAAAATTCGATATTTTTAAACACATGTAACTTGTATAACATCTTTCAAATTTTAAAAAATTATTTAATAAGTTTAAATATTAATAAATCCCCATTGTGGTTGAATAGTAAAATATAAATACAAAATAAATAGTATTACTAATTATTTGAATATATTGTATAATCTGGCAAGCCTTAAATTGAAAGCATGCTTCACTCCCTTATTATATTGTATGAGATAAGGGACTGTTTATAATTAAATGAATATATATTCAAAACTTAAGCTCCCACAATATATATAAGTCTTTGTTAAAGGTTTATCTTATATATGAAGGCCTTCCGTATAATTGTAAAAAGTGTCTCTTAATTTATGACCATTTTTGCTTATAGTAATAAAATTTAAAGAAAATATTCAAAGTTTTGTGCATAAGTTTCCTCAGAAAAAATTTTAGAACCTCATCAAATTCAAAAACACTGTGTTATGATTTTCCAAGGTTGTTTTTGAAGAACTTTTTTCATTATTATTCACAATTTGTATTCATATATGTATATAATGACTTATTAAATATATTTATTTAAAAATATTATTATGTTTTTTTAATACTAATTCTGAATTTCTTGAACAATATTATGCCAACACTTATTTTAAAAATAATTTACTCAATAAAAAAAAAAATGTTTTTTTTTGTATGTGATGTCAATTTAAAACTACAATAAACATTTTATCTGTCAAAGTTAATTCAGTGATGGAATAAATATTTGAAAAAAATTTGACAGACTCTTTTTATATTTCCTTTTTGCTGATTATTAAATTTTTCTGTTATAAAATTTGCAACGTTGGATTATTCGTTGCTAAAAAAAAAAAATAATAAAATTTATACAATTTTAGCTAAAATTTTTTTTGTAATCCATTTTCATCTATCTAATTTGGTAATTAACTCAAACTCATTTTTAATTTTAATGAATACCTTTAATTTTTACGAGTTATTTTGGGTTGTGTTAGAATTATATACAATTTAATTTTTTTGATTTCTGTTATTTTTTTGATTATTCTTAACATTTTGCAATTTTTTATTTTCATTCCTTGGTTTTCTCCAATTCATCGCAGTAGTAAATTTTTATTTTAAGATACAACCTCACATCCAATTTAAGTAACTGATTTCATTTATTTTAATTAAGATATTGGTGTACTCGTTTGACTATAAGTCAAAAGGATATACTAAATTTGACATTACGTTTGTGACGCAGAGAAGAAGGTGGTGGTATATAGACTCAAGGGTATGGATCGGATCAGGATCGAAAAGTAAATCAATCTAGTTATGTACGTTCGCCCGCACGATAACTCAAAAATTAAAAGAGCTATGATTTTGAAATAGCCGCCATAGCTATTGGAATCCAGCCAGTTTGCTTCGTGGGTTCGAGTAGCTGCAATAAAACTTCTTTTTATACCCGTATGACTATATAGTCAAGGGGTATAATATCCGTATGACTATATTATAGTCTATATAATATCCGTATAGTATATACGGATATTATATAGACTATATAATATCCGTATATTAATTTTGACGTTCCCTATTCTTTTTGTTTAAGACCAGATCAAGGTTTTGGGGAGCTGCCACGCAACTTCTTTGCACCAATATGAATTTCTTAGAAACTGATTATAGGTACCACGAGGAGGAAAATTACACACTGTTAGTTATATAATGGATCGAGCACTTATATGAAGTTTCAAAATGTTACGGCCCCATTTTCGGGGGCTGCTATAAAACTTCTTTGCACCAATATGAATTTCTTGGAAACTGATTATACTACGAGGATAAAAATTACACACTGTTAGTTATATAATGAATCGAGCACTTATTTGAAGTTTCAAAATGTTACGGACACGTTTTCGGGCAGCTGCCATACAAAGTAATCAATTCGATAACTGTGAATCTAATGAAGCTACGAGGTTAAAATCAGAACTGGGCAGATAAAGTAATAGGACAAGTTAGTTGGCAAAGTTGGACATCACTCGGACCAACTTTTAGCTGATTTTTTTTTTTATGGGATAATAAGTTAATCGAAAATTATGGGATACCTAATAAGTTAAATTTTTTTTTAACTATTTTACTTTCTTATATTTTTTTTGTAATATTTATAATAGCATAGGGAAAATAAATAACGGTTAGTGGGTTTTTTATTCCTGTTACCTTGAACTTGTGGAAAAAAAATTATTATAATAAATTAATTTATAAAAAATTCAAACTGAAATGACAGTATTTAAAAATTCTTTCATAGACATGATGAAAAAAGTTTTCAGACATAATGAAAAAATCATTATTATAAATTATTTAAGGTTTAGTAAAATTAATATTAAGTAAAATTTATCTTAAGATACTTGAAATTTTAGAATTGGTTAAGTTAACACAAACTTTAACCAATTATAAATTTATATTAATTGCTAGAAAATTTATTCAAAAATTATGAAAAATTAGAGATTTAAATGTAAAATAAAAATAATTTAAATAATTTATCAAAAATAAGTATTTATTTTACTTGTTTTAATTTTTTAAAATTTTAAGGTCTTTACAAATCTTCATGGTGACCAAATATGTATAGTAAAATATAAAATATGTTATGATATAAACAAAATAAATAATAATATGTATTGGACAACATTCTAAAGGGTAAGGGCCCAGCAATTTGCAAAGGTATTGTATGCACTTGGACATTCTTAATAAAGAAATAAATAGATAAATAAATATTCAAGGTTTTTGGATCAAATTTCTATTCTAAAGATATTTGGTATAGGTAATAGGTAATAGGATAGGTATATGAGTAATGAAAATAGTTTTATTAATCTTAACTCCCTTATGCCTCATTTCAAATAATTCCAATATAACGAGGCAAATGGTTCAAGCTCGCACAAGATCTTAGATGAGTTGAAACGTCTACACGAAAAAGTTACAAAGGAAAAAAATTCCTAAATTTAGAGGTCCACTTTTTCCATTATTGGTTTTGTCCACAATATTATTAAAATATTTGTAAGGAGCGTGTTTGTGAGCGATAGCTCCCTTAAAATAATGCTTTTAAGGCTGAAGCTGATGATGTATGCAAATAAGTTAGTCAAAATGCAAATAGTACGAGTCTTAGAGTTGGATACAATGTGAACAATCGAATATATTGTTAAGCTGGGATTTTTGGGGCAATAGCCCACAGTAATTTAAAAATTTCAAACATTTGAACCTTAATTAAAGCTTTTATACACTGAATCGAACTGTTATATACCATGGGCATTCGATTTTATAGGGTATCTAATATTTGGAACTTTTTTCCGTTACAATATTTTAAAATTTTTTTTGGGCCTACATTTTAAAAAAGTCTGCAAAGTTGAGTTTCAAAATAATATTGGGAATTTTATTCGTTTATGGCCTTGGGAACTTTATCACACTACTAGGAAATATAATTGTAGTAAAAACCATATATGCATCCATCAATTTGGACTTTATTTGTTATTAATAATCTGTAAAAATTCTAAAAATAATTTTTATAGTTTTCAATGGGTTGGCTAAGAAATCTCGTATTTTAAAATCTCGATTTTTAAAAAATATGACGAAAATGCGAGATTTTGAGACACAAGATATACACGAGATTTTTACAAGCATGAGATTTCAATTCGCCCAATTTCGATGCACTCCCGTTTTCTTAATAGCTTTCTACATATTATATTATTAACCCTATTAAACATGAGGATTCGCCAATTCTTAGGTACCTGTTTTTTGAAAATTAGTTCTATAACTGGAAAAAATACAATTTTGGAAATAATTAAACTTTGTGTCGTGTTATAAATTCTATTTGTACTAATAATTAACTATAGTTAACCTTGTAATACACCTTAGAGTTAGGCAAAGTTTGAGTTTCTTTTAAGCGCTAACTGTTCAACTGTTAGGCTAATAAGTCTGCCTATATCATAGGAACATGTTGGAATAGGGGATTTTGAAACAGGGGATCATATTATATTCGTGTTAGATCTTAATGAATTCCAATTACAACTTAAACATGAAAGAGTACTAGACCTCATAACATGTAGGAACGTCGGTTTTAGATTTTTAACAGATACATACAATTCTATTTTTGTTTATATTGTAATATTATGTATTTCAGTTATATTGTGTTCTATATCTGTGACTTATATTATTCAATCAAATTATTTGTTTATATTGTTATATTAATGTATTTTTTTATTAAAGATATATAATTATTTTTTATTTATTAAGCCATTAATTTGAACCCAATGGCGAATGGTACCTCACTTTCACTGGGATTCGAACCAGGGCCTTTCGGATGAAAGGTCGGCACTATAACCACTGTGCGACCACTGTGTATTCTAATTCTCCCTATACTAAAAGCAATTACAATCAGATTTCAAAACATATTTGAAGATTATTGGCACATTGGAAATCAAGACCCATTATTAATTTTTTTTCTTTTTGTACAACTTAAGTTTATGATGGTCATATATTCGATGTGTTAATTTTAACGCCCAATTAATAACTTTTGCAAAGCATACAGGATACATTAAATTTACTTAACTTAGATGTATTAGGTGATGCTCATTAAATGACATGTTTATAACCTAAAGAAATATTTTATTAAAAAAACAAATAAAGATGTTAAAAAAATATGAGCAATATATGTATTAAAAATCATGAATAGAATGAGATAGAAGATATAAATTTAAATACAAACAGGATACCCGCAAAAATTTCCTTACCTAAGGCTTAATTGGTTTTGATGAATTTTTCATACTCTTGCGTAATATTTTTCCTCTGGTACATTATGAAATTGATTGCCTTGTACACCAAATTGTGTGAAATTTTCTTGAGGCACTGAGTTTGGACATCAAAAGTAACTCTCTGTATCAAAAAAACTTTTTTCAAATGTATTTATTCAAATAAAAAAGAACTAAAAATAAAGATTTATATAGGGTAAGAGGGTTTACAATTGACCGATTTCAAATATTTTTTTAACTTAAAGTTTAATGAAGTATCACTGAAATAATAAAGAAACAAGGAGGATAGATAAACTATAGTCCGATAAAATTAAGGTTTGTCTTAAGGAACTAGTGTTAAGGAACTACTAAGTCTTCATTAATTAAGTGTGGCTTAAAGTCTCCTGTTGTAAGGGTAGTTTTATTTTTGATAAAAAAGTAGACATAAAAAATATTTAGAAAATTTAACTCAGTGTTGTAAATGAGCGAACTTATTTGGGAACCTCAACTTACCGCTCAACTCAAGTGGTAAGCGATGTTCATTCGCTCAAATGCTGAGTCCTCTCAAATGATGAGTTCATTAACACTTTAATCCGCTCAAGGTTTGAGTGGATGTAAATCGCACAAATTTGAGTTCGCTCAATATTTGAGTTTGCTCAACCCGTGAGTTGAGTCAAATTTGGGGTAGTTAGAACCATGGTTCATGTAGTTATTTACGAAATACTTCAGTTGTCAGACTGACATTTTAATAATGAGATGTGGACGTTTCTTTATTTATCAATCAAATTTCAGATTTCATTCTAAAATCATATGCCATTTTATTCGATATTAACCCAATTATTGTGAATTTACCATATTTAAAATTAATTTAATTAAAAAAAAAAAAATTTAATTATTTTCTAAGTGGGTCTTTTTCAAGTATTCTAGGGTTCGGCAACTAAATAAAAAAATACTTATTAATATACATTAATAGTATTATCATAAGAATAGGGTAAATAGTTTATAACTTTGTATAAAAATATTACCAAATTTTCTATTCGAATTGGTTCCATCATTTTAAATCTTTAGGATGTAATTTAATAATTGGGTTATTAAAAAAAGATCCTATTAAAAAATACATACTAAAATTTATTCATATTAAATAACGGTTCTAAAATACTGTAATATACAATGTATATGTAACGTAAACGATTGGTGGTGGTTTTTCCAAAAAAAAAATTTCTTCCCTTAGGTGTTTAATAAAAGAAAAAAAAAACAAATTATTATTTTCTAATTTATTGGGAATAAAATTTTAAGATAGATAAACTTTCGATTACTTAAAAAGATAGATTCTATTTTTGAATATTTTATAAAAGGTTAATATATTAAGGCTCTCGGGTATTTCGGATATTTGGTATTTTGCCAAAAGTTGCAAATAAAGAAATAAATAGGAATAACTATTTAAAATATTTCTTTAAGTATCATTTAAGACATACCGGTTGGGGACTACATTCTCAGAGGAAATTTTAAATTGGGGTTCTCTGTTACAGGAAGTCCAATGTACTTAGAGGTGCTATTATTATTAATTATATTATATAAGTTTAATTTAATTACGCAATAAAAATATACTGAATACTAATTGTACAGCATTTGAATTTGGTATTTGATATATTGAAAAATTATACCCCCTGGTAATGTAAAACTCTTAGTTTTTAAAAAACCTCCTAAGATTTTTTTATTCCCGAGATTTGTTCGTTAGTTCTTGCGAGGCGTCTGCGAGATTAATTCATTAATAATAATTCATTTCACTTTTTAAAAACATAAAGGAAAAGTTCATTATGAGAACGGACTGATGGACGGACTAACATCGTAAAATCCTTTTCTTTGGTTAGAAACATTATGCAAAAGTAATATACCCTTAATTCATTAGAATTTCTTCTTTAGCTGCTTATCCACTACTGGATGTCTGCGATCACATTTCTGAAGCTCTCTCTATCTTGTGCTGCGTGCATTAATTCTCCCACCGTTTGGAGGCCCGTCCATTGCCTGATGTTTCTAAGCCACGACATTTGCTTTCTGCCGACACGTCTTCTGCCTTCAATTTTACCTTGCAGAATCAGTTGTAGAATATAATATTTGTCATTGCGCATTATATGACCTAGATAAGATGTTTTCCTACGCTTGATTGTTAATAACAACTCACGGTCTCTATTTATTCTACTTAGAACCTCACTATTGCTCACTCGATCTATCCATGATATTTTCAATATTCTACGGTATATCCACATTTCAAATGCTTCAAGCTTATTGATGGTCGTTATTTTTAGAGTCCACGCTACCATACCATAGAGGAGTATGGACCACACGTAGCATTTAACAAACCGGATTTTTGTTTCGAGATTGATATCACGGTTGCATAAAACTTTTTTATATTTTACAAAACTGCTACGAGCATATTCAATTCGGCATTTTATTTCCATATCTGAGTTCCAGTTTTCATTTAGCCAACATCCTAGATATTTAAAACTTGAAACTCGTTCAATTATGGTGCCATTTATGGTTAATGTTGCGTTGTTGAATGTGTTGGTTCTAGAAATAACCATAAACTTGGTTTTAGCGATATTAATATTTAAGCCGAAAAGTCTGCTGCGGTCGCTTACTGAATTTATAAGTTCTTGAAGTTCAGTTATATTATCGGTAATTAATGTTGAATCATCTGCGTATCGTATGTTGTTGATATTAACCCCATTTACTTTTACTCCAATATTTGTGTTATGTACTGTTTCCTCAAATATAGCCTCGGAGTACATATTAAAAAGTAAGGGTGACAATACACAGCCTTGCCGTACTCCTCTTCTAATTTCAACGTCTTTTGTAATGAAGTTTTCTGAAACTACATAGGCTTTTTGGTTCCAATACAAGTTCTTGATACACTGAATTTCTTTTTGATCTATATTAATTTTACTCAAAACCTCCATAAGTTTATTATGTTGAACGCGGTCAAAAGCTTTTTCATAGTCTATGAAACAGAGAAAAATATCCTTATGAACGTCTCGGCAGTTTTGAACCAAAACTTGGAGGCCGAAGAGAGCTTCTCGAGTACCAAGACCTGCTCTAAAGCCGAATTGTGTATTACTAATTGTACTTTCACATTTCTTGTAGATTCGGAAGTGAATAATTTTTAAAAAGATCTTTAATGCATGGCTCATTAAGCTTATAAGCCGATGGTCACTACACTTTTTTGCATTTACTTTTTTAGGCAGCGTAATAAATGTTGATTTAAGCCATTCTTCTGGGTATATTCCCGTATCATAGATTTGGTTAAAAATTCTTTCTAAGATGGTTAAATTGTCATCATCAATTAATTTAAGAATTTCTGCGGGTAATTCATCAGGGCCAGTAGCTTTATTATTTTTTGCTGTTGTAATAGCTTTCCTGATCTCATCTTTTGTTATCGGCGGACCTGAGAGTGTTGCTTGTGGTAGAGTGTGGACTTCGGTTCTATTTAGATCATTGAATAACTCTGCTATGTATTCTTCCCAAACTTGTTTTTTCTTGTCTGGATCCAGGATTATTTGGTTATTTCTGTCAACTAGATTCGAATATATTTGCTTACGATGAACTCCAGCAGCTTCCTTAACTTTTTTATGAAGATTAAAATCATCATGTAAGTTTTGTAAATTTTCAATTTCTTGACATTGTGAATTTAGCCACTGTGTTTTTGCTGCTCTAATTTTTGATCTTATTATGTTTTGCAGGCGCTTATAGTGGTCACCATTTCCGGTGTTTTTATATAAACGTCTCTGATTCATTAAATCTAAAATCTCATTTGTCATCCACTTCTGCTTCGGTGTATATGTTCGTGGTCCCAGCTTGGTTGAAGCTACATTTTTCATTGTGTTCTTCACTCGGTTCCACAATTCATGTCCATCTACATTGTTCATGTTGTTGTTTCTGATGAGAGATGTGATTTGATTATTAAGTTCTTCTGCAATTACAGTTTGGCTAGAGCTATCCATTAATTTTCCGAGATCTAAATGTTTTTTCCGTGTTGGTTTTTTCGCTACTGCTAGTTTGATTTTGACTTGCGATAGCAGTAAGTTGTGGTCTGATGGGACGTCGGCACCTGGATACGTTGAAACTCTTGACACTGATGTACTGTATCGTTTATTTATTAAAATAAAATCGATTTGGTTTCGGATTATATTTTGATCGTTATCTTGTGGGGATTTCCATGTGTATAATCGGCGAGGTGGTAAAGAAAACCATGTATTCATGGCTTTAAGTTCTTGCTCTGTACAAAATTGAACTAGTCTGTCACCCCTCGGGTTTCTGGTGCCTAAACCATGGGGTCCAACAATATTTTCTACTTTACCACTTCCTATTTTGGCATTGAAGTCTCCCATAACGATGTTAATCTCATGCCTTTTTGTTTGTTTCATAAGTTCTTCGATTTCACAATAAAAAGATTCAACGTCTTCATCAGATTTATCTGCCGTTGGTGCATATACTTGAATTATATTCAGGTTTGCACATATTTTAATCATCATAGTTCTATCCGAGTTGGGTATGAAGCCAATTATGCTTTTTTCTATTTCATCAGAAATAATTATACCGACTCCATTTCTATGATCTTTGTTTTGATTTCCGGAGTAATATATTGTTCCACCTGTTGTTTTACATTTCCCGGAATCTGGCCACCATGTTTCCGATACACCAAGTATACTTATTTGCAATTTACTCATTTCTTGTATAGTGTTTGCTAGTTTACCACTTTCGTAAAGACTACGTACATTCCAAGTACCTATTTTTAGTTTTCTTTTTGTTTTACCTCCGGGGATTCTTAGCACCCTCGTATTGCCGGAGACTGAGGGCCTTATTTCTGGTTGTACTTGCATAATGTGATTTTCTTGAGATGTTACTTCAGTGGTTTCTCATTGCCTTCTGAAGGATTTCCGGTAGTTTTTCATCTTTATAAATCAGCCGCCCTTAGCATAGGGTTCAGACGCTGTTTGTAGCCGCCTACTATAGGTCAGACGCTACGTTTATTTCCTTGACCTTTAAGTCGAAATGTCGGAGTTGCTTCAGCAGATAGAATTACATCACTTCCATGTAGAAGTTCTGATAGCTATGTTACCAGTTCTACTATGATTGTTCTGTGTTCTATCATGCCTACTTCCTGAGACGCTATAAGATATTAGATAGCCATTCAGGTTACTAATCCCTCTTCCTTTTCTACTTCCAGGTAATTTTCACATTTATATAGCGAGCCGCTTGTTCCAAGTCAGACGCCCGCTCGTAGCCGCCAAGTGTTGGACAGACGCTACCCACGTGAACCCTCGCCAGGAGCCCTTACAAGGTACTATCAGCCGGGCCAGCTGAACCAAGGTTTTTTAACGAGGTTGTTACTCCTCCCCCTCCTCCTTTTACATCCGGGCTTGGGACCGGCAATGGCGGAGTTCATTAGAATTTAAAAGCCAAATACTTTTAAGGGTAATATCAAATTTTTTTTGTAATTACTTAGGTTTCAGAAACATTAAGGCCCTTACCTAAATGAGGACGTACGGCGATTATTTTCTGTCACAATAATTTTGAACGCCTATAATTAAATGAAAGTTCCCGAAATGCGCGACGTACTATGCGGCGGGTTTTAAAAATTTAAAAATTGACAAAGCGTATAAAATTTTGTTATTTTTTTTGTTATGTTGTTATGGTAACGTTTTATTGACATTGAGTAAATAAAACTTTTAATATTACGTACGCGCATATCGATTTTGGGATACGTCGACGTATCGACGAACGGTGTATTGTACGTCATACGTCGTACGCTTTTGATTAGGTAAGGCCCTAAGTAAACAAGGTAGAACTAATAAATTTCCTTAAAGACACTGTTAATTCGAAAATATGCTTCTTAGATCTTGGAAGGTGTGTGGGAGGTACCCGAAAAACCATTTGAATTAATTTCAAATTTTTAGGAACACACAATGGAAAGAAAAGAGAACAGACTTGTACCAAATTTAAAGGTCCTATCTATATTGATTTCGGAATTACGCTTGTTTGGCCTAAGTTCGATCGAAAGCTTTCAGAATCCGATTATATTAGTCCGGTTTTGCTCATTGGAAATCCCTGGCTTTTTTTCGTCATTATTAACTGCCAGTATAAATTTTTTCAAATAACACAATAGTTTTTGAGCTATCGTCTCTACGGGCGGTCATTGCTTAATCGACTCAGGAATTGATACTGATAAAAAATATATACACTTTTCCATATCTAGTTTGCCTTCTTGTGGTAGTTACAAACACCATATCAATGTTAGTTTATCCCTATAACTATTTTTTGTTGATAGGGTATAAAAAAAAGTCCACAGCCAGAAACAAAGATGTCAATGGTGTGTGTATTTAAAGTTTATATTGTTCATAAAAGAATTTTAAAGTATTTAAAAAGTATTAAAGAACTCTTTTTATGTCTCAAATCTTAGCTTCTACTTTAAAATAAAAATTATGTAAATTTAATTTCTCCTGCAATATTTTAAGATTAGACGGATCCTTATGGCCATTAAAATATAATATTACCAATCATTTTACATTAATGTCTTTTATGAAACATTCTCTCACCGGATTACAAATAAGTTAAATTTGAGTGATTTTTTTTTTTTTTTTTTAAATCCTTTAAGAATACCGTTATATTTTTATCGTTCGCAATTCGCGTCAATAATTTGATGTATTTTGTCTAACAGAAATAAAAATTATGTCATAAATCACAAAAAAAAATAAATTCCATGTTCATAATTTAAAAAAAAAAAAAAAAAAAATTCTGATAAGTCGTAAAAAAAAAAGAAAAAAGAAAATCAACTAAAAATATTTCCCCTTAAACCACTTCCCTCACTTCAAAATGACAAAAGTTTTTTGAATTTAAAGTTAAATTTAGAAGAAAGGAAAAAAAAGACAAAATTAAGAGGAAAATTTTGCGTATATTTAGAGGAAATTGTATTTCCGTTATTTTTTTCAACCTCATTTTTTATTTTGATGAATGTGTTCCGCTTTTTTATAGTAACCAGCCCTTAGGTGTTGGAAGAATGTTTTCATACATTTTTTTATAATATCTTCTACCCAATACTCTCCGTTGATATGATCTTTTTCCTCGCTCACTTTCTTTCTGTATCTGTTAAATTTTCGAAAACTTTTTCGTAACTTTCCATTGGGTTTCTTCGGTAACTTTTCTTTCAAACGGTTTATTTGATTGAAATCTTCCGAATATTTAAGATTTCTACTAAAACACTCAAGTTTTCCCTAATTTCAAAATCACAAAATAGGAATATGATATTTTACACTTAAAGTTGTTGTGATTATATGTTGCAGCATAGGGACTTATGACAATAACAGGCAGTTACTAGGTAAATTCTTGAAGAACCTGTTGAGATTTTTCTGAAATATGGGCAAATTTCAGGAATACAGTGGATGGTAATAAATTTTGCAGTTCAACCTACAAACGAATTACTATATCCAATGCAGTGTCACTTAGAAAGTTTTACATAGTGGGAATGAGCATTTACTGCCTTTTCAGTGGTACGTTCGAATTGTTTGAGAGGAGGCATCAGGGGTTTTATTTCAACAGAAAAACTATCATTACCTACAAGATATCCTTCAAACAGAGAAAGAGTTGCAATACTAAGACAGATGTCAAGTGAGATTATAGTCCTCCTCACGTTGAAGTCATTTACTAATTATATGAATGAAGCGTTTTTTCGTTTAATAGAGAAATATCAAGGAGGTAGATGAGGCGCCAGTTCAAATATATAATTTATATTCTATATTGGGTTGTATATAAGTTTTATAAATTTTGAATAGGTCCCTTTGAGAATCTATAAAATAGAAAGGCAATTAACTCATTTAGCATTTGGCAGCACTTTCAGCTACTTTGAAAAATAAAATTTGTAATTTTTTTAAGCATTCTCGATGTTATTCATTTTACTACTATATTTAAATTTGTACTTTGAAGGAATAAATAAAAGTTAGAAGGCTTCAATGTGAATTTTTGGTTCAAGCTTTTTGACAAATACGATTTTATGGATCTTTGTTACATAATTTTACAGTATACAACACTTATGAATACTTATATTCAATACTTGAAATTTATATTTAATATCTAATATTAGTATAAATTCAGTATACTATATTGGATATTAAGTTTAAATACTGTAGTGGAACTCTCAAGGAAGTATAGAAAAAGCGGGCGTTCAAGTAACACTACAAGGCACACCTTAATAAGTCAGCTCAACCAGTGCCATCTCACATGAGAGAACGAAAAAACAGCAGCAGGAATCCGTGTGAGATGGAGATGCCAAAAAGAAGCCATATGCTCTCCGCGGAATGGAATGGACAAAACAAAAACTTCAGGTTTTTCGAAATAATTTCATACTTTTTTGACCATAAGAAGAGTGTATTGGTTATCCGAAACCCTACTCCTAATCGGGGGAATGACATCATTAAATTGACTTAAGAGCTGTCGAAAAATCGATAATATATATATATATATATATATATATTTCCATATCTAGTTTCCTTTTTTTTGGATTCGAAAACACCATTGTTATTATACTCGTATAGTCTTTTTATACCTTTAATAGGTGACAATGAGTATAACAGCTTATATATTTCAAAACGTTTGGTCACTTTTATTATAAATTTTTTACTCTTTTTTTTTTTTTTAAATAAATTTTCATAAAAAGTAATTTTTGACAGGATTTTCATCATTATGATTTTTGTGTTTCTTTTTTTTTTATCATAAAATTATTGAGCCATAAAGTGACAACATTAAATGCCAAAATACAACAGAGTGTTGTAGTTTTATTTAACCATCATCCCTTAAATTACATTTTCATATTTAAACAATTTTTTACTTTGAAAACCCAATAAGCCGTACTCTTTTTCTCTTTTTTATACCCGTATGACTATATAGTCAAAGGGTATAATAAATTTGCCATTACGTTTGTAACGCAGAGAAGTAAGGTGGGTAGATATAGACTCAAGTGTATGGATCGGATCAGAATCGAAAAAAAAATCGATTTAGCTATGTATGTCCGTCCGTCTGTCCGTCCGTCCGTCCGTCCGTCCGTCCGTCCGTCCGCACGATAACTCAAAAACTAAAAGAGCTAGGATCTTGAAATTTTCGCAAATTCGTTTTTTTGCAATAGCCGTCATCGCTATTTAAATCCAGCCATTTTGGTCCATGGGTTCGGGTGGCTGCCATACAACTTCTTTTTTTATATGAGTATTTCTCTGTACCTATTACAGCTACGTGTCTGAAATTTTGGCAAAAGTAGTTTAGTTTTATGGCCAAAGTTTCTGCAAAATTTGGTTGGTCTACTGCTGAGGGTTCGAGTAGCTGCCATACAACTCCTTCTTTTATACTAATTATGAACATTACTCTATACCTATTAAAGCTGGGTGTCTGAAATTTTGCCAAAAATAGTTTAGTGTACTGGCCACAGTTACTGTAAAATTTGGTTGGTCTACTGCAAAGGGTTCGAGTAGCTGCCATACAACTTCTTATTTTATACGAGCATTACTCTATACCTATTGAAGTTGGGTGACTGAAATTTTGCCAAAACTAGTTTAGTGTAATGGCCAAAGTTACTGCCAAATTGGGTTGGTCCACTGCAGAGGGTTCAAGTAGCTGCCATACAACTCCTTCTTTTGTATGAGCATTACACTACACCTAATAAAGCTGGTATGTTTGAAATTTTGCCAAAAGTAATTAACCTTATGATATAATGTATATGTTACGGTCATACGGGTATCCCAGAGTTGACACAGTCTACTCTACTACACTCTTCCTCGTTTTTCTTGTTATTGTTTTTTTTATGTTTAAACTGAACCCGTTGTAGAGTCGAGCGCAAAACAAATAAAACATAAATACAACAACAATATAAACAAAAGGTATTTGACTTTAATGTTCTGTTCTCTTTTTTTTTTTATTTTTATTATTGTTGCCTTATTTTTGTGATGCTTTTGTTAATATGTCACTGTTCAGTGCAATTCACTGGAAATAAAATCATTTTGGAAGAACACTTCTTCTTCTCTAAAAAAAAAAAAAATATGATAATAAAAACTGACTGACGTTATGTCGTTTAATAAAAAAAAAAACTAAACAAATGATAAAATACTAAGAAACCGAGAGCTGAGTTAATAAAACAAATAATGAAGCAACAGTAAGTCATGCAAACGATTTAGTAACACCTCACACCTGTAAAATTCAATTGACATTTAAATGAACCGCCTTTTCATCTCAGGAACATAATGAAAACAGAAAGAAGCTACCTTGTACTAAATTTCAGGTTTCTAGCGTTATTAATTTAAAAACTATGCTTTGTAGATATTGAGAGGAGTGTGGAAGGCACCCGAATAAACACAAAAATTATTCGCCCATTTTAAGATAATAAACAAGTATTTTATCAAGTTTGAAGTTCCTATCTTTATTAATTTAGAAGAAATGCTTGTGAGGTCTTGAGATGTGTTTGGGAGGTATCTGAATGACCATTCCAAGTAATCGCCCATTTTGGAAACATAATGAAAACATTATTGTCCAAAATTGAATGTTTCTATCTTTATTAATTTAGAAGTTATGCTTGTGAGATTTAGAGATGTGTGTGTGGAAGTACACGAATCCAATTCAATGCCAAATTTCGGAGATATAATGAAAACATGGCAGGAAACTTTCTTATCGAACTTCAAGGTTTTATCTTTATTAATTAGACAATATGCTTATTAGATCTTGGGAGGCCCGTTGGAGATTTTCTAACCACAACTCCCATTCAATGCAAATTTCGGAGTTATAATGAAATTTAAAAGATTACTTGTATCGAATTTCAAGTTTGTATGTTTTTTTTAATTCCGAAAATATACTGGTTAAATATTTTGGAGGTGCGTGGGAGGTATCCGAACGATTACTCCAAATGCAAATTTCAGGAACACAAGGATTAAAAGAAGGAACACTCTTGTACTCAATTTGGAGATTCTATCTTTATTGGTTTTGGATATATTCTCGTTTGGCCTTGCCTTGATCAAAAGCTTCTAGGAAAATAACGGTCCGAATTCGGCCATTTGCAATTCTGTATAATACAGTATAAATATCACCAATGTAGTATAATTTCCTTTTAAGTTATGGTGTTGACAGACATACGGGTAGATGGACATATCTGAATCTACTCTGAAGATGAACTGTGCAAAATATTATATATTTTTCTATATCTGACTTGCTTTTTTTTGGTGGTTACAAACTCTGTACCAAAATAAATATATCCCTACACCTATTTTAGCTGTAGGGTATAATAACCAAAAAATAACCCTTTTTTTTCTATTTAGTGTTAAATTCCTGTAAAATATTATGGTGAGGTAATGTCTTTTTATGTGTAATATGATGCAATTTATCACATAATTCATTTGCTTCAGTTTTATTCAGTTGGTTGCTTTATTTATGGATATCTTAAAAAAGGAAAAATTTAGATAAAGTTTAAAGAGTTTGATGAAAATTTGTTTAGCAGATCTAATGGTGGTTTTGATTAATAACAATTATTATAAATTTTGAAATTTCTGGGAAAAATGTCTATTGAATATTTTTTTGTGGCTTCATGTGAAGCACAAATGGGTTAATAACGGTTATTCCTGAAAATATTTTAATCTACTTTCTTAGTTTAATAATTGGAATGAATTTGGAATCAAATCCTCGACGGACTTTTCTAACTTATTATTCAAACAAATTGGATGCACACACAGCGAAGAACCAAATATTTTATTAGGGACATTTTATTAGAAAACGTTTTCAACTAGTCAAAATTATATGATCGTTTACCCCTTAAAAAATCAAAGTGCACAATGATCTTAGCGAGTTCGAAGTCTTGAGATTAAAATCATATTTGAAGTTTCAGTCTTGTATTTTTAGAGTGAGCATAAGTTAAAAATTTAAAATCTGGTTTTTTCTTAATAAAAATCAAAAGTTAAAAACTGAAGCTATAGAGCGAGTAACACATGTGTCACACATGTGTAAACAGATTATACGAACTTAAAAGGGCCCTTAAATGAGCCAACACAAATTTTGAACAATCTTCAATAATAAGGGGTAAAAAAGTGGGCTCTCGGATTTACAGATGCAATAAGACCCATAGGTTGTTAGGACTTAAGTTTTTGGTTGACCGATGAGTTGAGTTGAAATTTCTACAAGCTTTGTTGGCTATGAAATTGATGTCAAGTAATGACCTCTGAAAAGCATTATGACCTTCAATTTTAACTGTATTTTTTTTTAATTAAATTTAGCCATTAACAAAAAACTAAAAAATTGCAGTAATTTTGTTTTAAACAAAAAATATTCAACATGTTATCAATATATAAAAATCACTTTAAAATAAGCTTAAGATAAATAATGTCCTTCTTAATGGATACTTCCTTATTAAAAATATTATTTCATTTATACGTTTCTTACAGAATCCATTAAAATATAAAATTTAATTTTTTAAAATATTTGCAAAATTTTTTAAATTTTTATATAAAATTTAAAAAATTTTTATATACTGAGTCATGATATAATTTATAACTTTAGGTTAATACAGGATGTCTAATGTTTTATTTCAATCAAAACAAAAAAAACAATCTTCAAGGAATTCGAAAGAATGTTTAAGTTGTTAATAATTGAATTTTAAAAAGTTTTAGACTAAGGTAATAGGATTCAGGGTTGTCAAAACTCAACTTTCAATATAAATCACTCAATTACAATTTTAAATCTTCTCATATTTTGGTTTGGATAAGTTGAGGTAGACTCAAATAATGAGCGGATTCAATCTTAAACCTTTTGAACTTTCTTCAAATATAAGAAAGGTAGATTTAGTTTATCAAATCATAATCCTAAAAAAAATAAATTGTGTTTATTTAGTTGTATAAATAATCCAAGCGTGTAAAGCTTAAGGTTAGGAAACGCATGAAATTTCCGAAACATGTAAAGCTTAAGTTTAAGAAAGCCCCTCTTTATACCCGTACGAACGTAGCTCAAAAAACATGCTACATTTAACGTACAGTTTGTTACATTGTGGAGCAGAGAGGTAAATATATCCACAAAGGTAAGGATCGGATCAGATTAGTAAATTGATTTTGATGTCTGTTCGTTCAGTCGTCGTACATTAACTCAAAAACTAAAAGAGCTAGGATTCTGAAACTTTCGTTTTGAAGCAAGAGCCGTCATCCCTATTAAAGTTTATCAAGTTTTGGTTTGGATAATTCCCATACAACTTTTTTAAATGAGCATTGCTCTAATAATGTTGGGTATCTGACAGTTTAACTCAGAGGCTAATAAGTTGTATATTTGAAATTCTGTCAAAAGCACTTAACTATATTTTAATATAATGCTTAGAAACGTTCATAAGGGTATCCTATAGTTGGCACAATCTACTATGCACTCTTTCTCATTATTAAATGACTCATACCTAATTCTTAAATTGTTTCACTCTTTTTTATTTAAATATATGAGTCTTTTTTGTGAACATAGTTCAACACCCTGTGTTTATCTGTTGTTCAAATGTTCCATCTTATAAGTATCTTAAAGATAAATTACTGTATTAAGAGAAGAGAACTTTGTTTAATTTAAAATCATATTATATTAATTTAAAGGAGTAGAAGGAAAAATGTGAAAGAAGAATTAAATGAAATAAAAAGCAAAACATTGAAAAAGACTCATATTTTCCTTCTTAAAAAGAGTGAAACGTTTCCTGTTGTTAAAATATGAAAGTGAATGTTTTATTTTGTTGCTGTTGTTGGTGCTACTGTTCTTGTTGATTTGAAATTTTACGGGAAATTCATTTATTTTTTTATTTTCAGCTTGTCAATTTTTTTTTATCTCACCATCATATTCTTTTAAGAACACTTAAATTTTTTTGTATTAAATAATGTTTATTTAAAGTGAAAAAAAATTTGTACACCCCTGCAAAGTATTAAAATGGAGAAATTTGATATATATACCAAAAAATTTTTATCCATTTTTTTTTTGTTAATTTAAGTAGAACCCTATTTGGTAAATTTTAATGAAAAGCCGTTAGTAAGCTATTTTAGTAAGAGGTGCCCGTTATATAAAGCTCTTTAGATGGTGTTATATCAAGGTTCCGCCGATGCAGAAATTATTAATCTATCTATTCTAATAAGCTCTAATAACTTCCCATTGTTCGGACATGCTCATATATAGTAAGGTTCTTTGGTCTACAACAGTAAACAGTTGGCACGTAACTATGTATAATTTAGTAAACTCAAATTTAGAGATAGCGCGGAAGCTATAAGCTTTATTTTCATATGTCAGTAGTCCTGCATATATATCGATATATAACTTAAGTAATGATCACACATTTGATTACGGAATTAAGCGTACAGGCCTTGTCTAGTATTTTTATAAATATAAACAATCCCGTACCATAAGCAATGTGACTATAGGAGAGTGAAGTTTTCATTTCCCGTGTGGCGAGGTCAAAACCTTTATGATTTAAGTGAGATTTTAACCCACTTCTTCTTCTCATTCATCAAGTTATGAACTTACCGTCAAATTAATTAGAAATGGTAATTAATATGTTCAAAATGTTCTGAGTTTCAAAAATAAGAATTAAATAATTGAAACATAGCACTTGTAATTGATAAGAGATGGCTTAAAGAGTAGAACTATTTTCCCGAACGGTTTTGCCAAATCACCGGAAATTATTGTAAATTTTGAATAGCTGGTGTTAGCTTTTAGTAATAATCTATTAAGGATACAATGCAGTTTGTAAAGTGTTTTCTGAAACTGAGGCTAATATGAACATGGATGTCTTATGGTTCTAAACGAAGGATGTTTCAGATTCTATAAGTTATCTTCATGATTACATTAAGAATTCTGTAAATAAAGGGTAGTTAAAACCTAAACATAAGAAGTTATATAATATTAAATTTAAAGAACTTTAAGTACATATTTTAACATATATATAATTGAGTACGGGCTACTGTCACAAGTCTGTATTTCATTTGCTTGTATTTTTATTTGCCTGTATTTTCAATTGTCTGTATTATCATGTTCCTGTATACAAATACATTCATATTGGAGAAAGCAAGCGTATAAGCCGGATTTTTTAATCAACTATAAAATTTCACCTAATTCAAAATCTCACATATACATATTCATACATAGATATTCTGCATGTTATCCTGCTTTTACAAAATACCGGTAAATGAAATACAGTCAAATAAGAAATACGGCAACTGGTAATCAGGCATATGACAAACTCCCTACTCGTAGGCATTTTTTACCATCAATGGCTCAGTAATAATTTATAAGGATATTGTGTTTTGCTCTATAATGTAAGTGGATATACTCGGTGTATCGGAAGTTGGGATAGTTCATAATATCCTCCATAAAAAACAACAACAATACCTAATAAATTTAATTATTAATATTGTTAAATATTTATTAGACCAATTTAGACTTAAAAAACCTGATAGACTAGGATTGGTCAAATATATATATACATATATATATATATGGTGCAAATGTTCATTAAGTACATTGCCTGTTTTGAACTCCTACAATCACTCCTTACTATTTCAAAATCCTAAAATCACTTCTTACGATGTACTGTATAGTAAATGTAAGTAAGAAGGGATGTACCGTTACAAAGTAGTAATAACGGTGTACTTTGTATATGTATATATATTATTATAATTTGAAATTATTAAATTCATCATCAAAGAAGACTTTGTGAACGATAAGAAAAAAAAAACAAAATTTGGAGGCATTTCTAAAAATGTTTTTGGTAATAAAAATATATTAGAAAAAGACAAAAAATCAAGTAATAACATTTATTAGAAGAAGCAATTATTTTTCTTCTGATATTTTTTTTTGGTAAATAAAATAAAATTTGGCATTTTGTTGTTAGAACTGTTAGAAGTCACTTCTTTTTGTATTAATGTAAATATATAAATTTATATACATATATATTAATATTATTACATACAAATAAATAAATAAAATCAATACAAGAAATATAAATGTTATAACTTAAGTGATATATGAAATTTAGCCGGAAAGTTCAAATATTAAAAAAACGGAAATTCAAAGTTGATTTTTATATTTGTTCATTCATAGGGGACCTGAAATATATTTTGGAAAATCTTAATTTTCTTTTGATCTAAAATTATATATAATATTTATAAGTATATGTATATATATTTAATCTTTTATAAGATTTGTTTTTTAAATTTAGTACATAATAAAAATTAAATTTAAAAAAATATATATATATATATAATAAAATAAAACTGATGATTTTATAAAACCTTTGTGTCGTTAAAAGGTCATGAACTTCAATTTATTTGAAAAGTTATGACAGCACCCCCAAAAGTATGCAATATTTGTTTAAAATTTTATTTGAAGTTTAATATGTTGAAGCATTTTATAAAGTTGTAAAAAAAGTGAGAAAGTAAATAAAAAATTAATATAAATAAAAGAAAATTGGGGCATTTATGAAGTTATCAGGCTTTCAAATAGTTTGTTTTAATACAAGCCATGTTGAATAAAAAACATCTGACATCACTGATGTTCAAAAATTAAATATGAAAACAGTGTTATTTTATACAGTCTGATACCTCGATGGCGTAGGGACTAATGGCATGGCTTTATTAATCGAAGAATTTTAAATTCGGTGTGCATGTTTAAGTGTTTAAAAAATGTATTTATACAGCTTCACTCAGTTCGTCTGACCGTCCGTCCGTATGTTTACAAAACTTTTACATCGTTTGAAATAGAGTGCGTAGGTATTGCAAAATTAATAATTTCATGGAAGAACTTTTTTCTGTAATCCCACCCGTTACGGAGCTACAGCCCCCCAAAGTCAGAAAAAGCTCCATATTCAAACTGTTTTAGCAAGAGCTCTATAAGGTTTATTTTCAATCTGAAAAAAATAACAGTAACAGATAGCTGCTTTTATAAGCTTTACAAGTACATTTATGCAACATATATGCATAGGGTTGCCATTCGGTACTAAAAATTTACCGTTATGCGGAACTCAATCTTTGCATATTTTTTTAGGCCTCTCGCATCTTCTAAAAGGCTTAAAATGGAAATTTCAAATTTTTGGGGAGCAATCAGATCTTTAGAAATTAGTGCAAGTCATTTAGTAAATTTTTTTGACGCTCCCTGCTTAGGTTGTGTAAGGATTTAAAAATTTTGATTTACTCTATTTAAACACCTAAATCTGGAATACCTGCTTCAATTTTCTTCATATAATATCCTAAAATTAAAGCCTTTACATTATATTGCAACATTCTTTAATCTTTTTCTTAATTTTAAAGGGCTTTCTTAAAATTAAACAAAGTGTCTTTTAATTTTTAACCATTTTTGCTTACATAAAATTCGAAAAAAAATGCTAGAATTTAAAAATTTTACAGAGAAAGTGGGGTCGAATATTCGATCTCAGAAAATCAGTATGAAACATAGTGTAGTTTCCCTGACCCTTTTAAAACCCTGAAAATCCTTGAATTTTAACAAACAATGAAACTGAAACCTATGTAAATAGTAAACTAGACATGAAATAAAGTTAAAAATTAAAATGTATATTATTCTAATGTTAGAGAAAAATCCATAATGTATTAGGTATCGGTAATTTCATTAATACGAATTTATAGATATAACTTGTCTTTTCGGAGGATTACCTTATTATATTTGAAGTTTATCTAAAATATGAAATAAAATATTTTATATTTACCATAGCTCAAATGTCGTCTCAATCCATCGTAACTCAAATATCAAACTTTTTCGAATAAAAGAAAAAGAAATTTTTGAAGTTTTTTAAAAACTCAAATTTTGATTCAATCTACCGCATAACTTGTAATTATAGTTCTGTCATATCCAGAGCGATGTATTTGATCTCAAAAACGGAGTTGGTTCAATTTGAAGTGTACTTGAAACATTTAAACTTAACCATAACTTGAATTTGAAAATAATCCGTTAATTTAAAATCCTATATATAAATTCCTATAAAGTTATTTCTATAGTGATTCTTAGAACTTTAAGTATTACTTATATTAAAATATTATTTAAAATTCTTAATGAATAATATAGGAGGCAAAAATTATGTTAAAACCACATAATGGGATTAATATTTAAAAGTTTATTTAAATTATTTTATTTATAATATATTATATAAATTTTTCTACTTAAAAATATTTTCAACTTGTATTTCTACATAACTTAAAAAAAATCAATTAATAATAATATTAAATATTATTACGATATTATTAAATAAATTTCATATTTGAAAAACAATCAATCAATAATTTTATATTGAATATAACTTTTATTTCAGTACTTCATAATCGTAATATATCATTATAGTTTCCATTTTAATATTATATAAAGAACATAAAATAGGCAATAGAACATTAAATAATATATAAAATTTTATTTTATTATAGAGTTATATTTAAATTCAAAACCACCATATAAACAATGTCAATTATAAATAATATAACTTATAAAGTAAATATTAGAACTTAAAAATGTATATATGAACATATAATCTTATATACACGTACACAAAAATAAATATATCAAATTATATTTTGTACAAATATAATTTTTGGTGTGGTTTCGTCAAGTCATAGCTCATAAAGCCACAATTTTGGTACACAATGACTTTAGGTTAGAATATTCAAATGGGTCAGAATCCCAATTAAAGCAGGTCGTAAATTATGGACTTAATGACAAATTAGATTTTTCACCCTTGGTTTTTAACATCAAAATACCTCTTTTTCAGTTTTTAGGACACTAATTTTTTTGAAAACTTGAAATAACCCCCTTACGAAATAATACTTTCGAAGAGTTATTTCTTATTTAAAGAGCAGACACACTCTGGAGTTTTACATTTCGTAATTCAGAATCTGCATCTACACATATATAAATTTTCGGGAAAGGGAATACCCTGATTCCGAATAGAATTCTAAAATTCCTTCAAACTTTTCTATACACTCCGGCTATTGCTCATTTGATATGACATAACAATCTGGGGTCTAATGTTTTCTTTACCAACGATAATTAATATAAAGACATGGTATACGTACGTGACTTCAGAAAAATTAAAGATTATTATAACAAATGTTTTTGATAATTAGTCAATGTGGTCGTTATAAAATGACAATTGAATAACGGTATTCCCTCATATTAAATTTCTACCGTGAATTAAACTGCTAAACTAAAGTACTTCGATATTATTAGATAATAATGAGCTTATTTAATAAACTTTACACTTATGACTTGATGATTCCTATAAATAGGTTTTAAAGTCTTTTACCATAATATTCTATGAGGTTTTTATAACAAATTTGTTTAAGAATTAATCCAGGAAATTATTAATAAATCGTTAATAAATTGTAAAATTGCAACTAAATAACGGTATTTCCTCATATCAAATTTCTACCGTGAATTATACTGCTAAACTAAACTACTTCGATATTTCTACTAAGCCAAGACATCTTTAGAAAAAAATCAGCTTATTTAATATACTTTACACCTTTATGACTTGATGATTCCTATAAATAGGTTGTAAGGTCTATCACCATAATATTATATGATGTTCTTTATAACATATTTCTTTTAGAATTCAATGTAATTATTAATTAATCGTTTCTTTTCAAACAAATTGTAAAATTACAACTGAATAACGGTATTTCCTCAAATTAAATTTCTACAATTAATTATACTCTTGAATTCACGTAATTCGGCATTTTAATCAAGCCAAGGTTTCTTTATATAAAAATCAGCTTATTTACTATGACTTTACATTTATGACTTCATGATTCCTATAAATAGGTTGTAAGGCCTTATGTTCTACGACTTTGAAGCATTCCACTAACAACTTTTTTAAATGAAAATAAATTACAAAAATATATGGTTATGTAAAAAATAAATAAAAAACATAATATTTTTAATAACTATAAATGAATTCTAAGAAACCTAAAATGTATTTAAAAAAAAAAACTAAACAAACATTTGCGTTTCAAATGGTAATAAATTTAAGAAACATTAAGTTTAATATTATTTATTATATTTTTATAAATATATTTTATACATATGTTCATGTATGAATAATCTTAAGGAAAAAAACTATTTTATTACTGTAAGAATACATGTGATATACAAGATATATTTCAAGTAAATATAATGACTCTTTTAAAATATGAATCATGTATGAATCAATATAGAACTTTTAAATTCGATTCAAGAATGAGAATACGAAGCAAATTTGGGGAAGGTACATGTTGAATTTGGAATGTGATATGAAATTGTATTTTACATACCTTATTATGACACTAATTGTACCTAGAATCTTGTTAAGTATTTATTTACTATAGTGATCCTCATTTTCAAACTAAATGGTAATATTAGATAATATGTGTTTGAAATGATTTCAAAAATGTTTCATAACTCAAATATCAAGATAAATTGACGTTGCCTGTCACTTAAATATTTACTGAGAATATTATAGTAGAAAGATAATATATCTTCAAGGAATTTTTTGGAATATTTGGATTATTTGATTCCAATAAAATTAAACTTAATAAAATGAAACCTTTTTTTTTTAAATAACCAAGAGGAAAGGACGTGTTTGGAGCTCTTTGTCAGATCAATATTATGATTACTTATACAATATAATTGTAGTGTATAGTTGTATGAGTTGTAACTGTTTTTTTATAGCTTAAACAATTATACCGTCATTATTAAAAAGATAAAGATATGGAGGCTGGAATACCAGCTTCGACCAACGAAAAGTTCCCTCAGAACAAAAGTTTAGAAATTCAAAGTCTCAAACAATCCAAAGTTAGAGAGACGAATTAGAAAACAAGTAGAATATTTTGTTTGCGATAGTGAGTGCTGAACAAAAATCTAGACCAGGACCCTTGAGGCTATAATCTAATTAGTTGTTCTATAATTTGTAAGATTTTATTAAAAATTTGTAAATTTTATTCAGAAATTTCCATTGTATCATTACATAGTTGTTATTAAATTTGAGGAAGATAAGGAGACTGGAATACCAGCGTCGACCATCGAAGAGTTCCCTCAGAACATAAGTTTAGAAACTAAGTCTCAAACAATCCACAGTTAAAGAGACGAATTAGAAAACAAGCAGAACATTTTATCTCAGATAAGGAGTGCTGAACAATAATCCCTACCAGGGGCCTATAACCTAATTAGTTTTCCTATAATTTGTAAGATTTCCTTATAAATTTGTAGATTTTAAAAATAATTTCATTTTACTATAATATTTAATTTAGTAAATCTTATTCAATCCTATTAAAAAAACTTTAAAAACTTATCTAATTTAATTAAAAATAACTTGTAAATAATTTTATTTATAAGTGTTTTTAGAATTGTCAAATTTCATGAAACGAACTGGAGAACTCAAATTAAAAGGACTCAAAGAAAAAGGTGGACTCAGATTACAAGTTAAATTTAATAAAAGTTACAAGTTTTGATCAAATTTGCGGAAAATTGAAAAAAAAAAAGGGAAAATTGTAAGATTTTACAAATTACTGATTTTTGAAACTTGGAGATTTCTACTATATTAGTTACTAGCTAATACCCGGTGCGCGTTGCTGCGCCTTTCAATGGAGGTTTAATTGAATTTGATGTTACTGTAAAAAGTTAACACAAAAATTACCCACGGTTTACACACGTAAATTTAAAAATGTATGAAAGCAATCTTTTTAAAACGATTTTTCTAGGATTATTCTAGTAATTTTTGAAACTTTCTGTAATTCAAAGCAGTACAAACTATTTTCCAAAATTTGACGTAATTTACTTCCAAAAAATTTTTTTTGACCAAACGTAGAACCAATTGTTAACAGACTCAACTCCATTTTCAAGTTGCTTCACACATATAAAATTTGAGGTCAACCGGTCAAATCGTTTCTAATTTAGAGTAAAATAACCAAAAAATTAATAAAAAGCTGTTGGGCCGCAATGGGTTGTTAATGGAACTCAACAACATTTTTTTTAGGGCTTTCTTTTAAGCCAAAGCAGAATTTCGAAAAACCGGACAAAATTTGGACCCAAAATTTTTTTTGACCACCCGTCGGCCCGACGTCTGTTTACAAATTCCAAAACTGTTAATAGTGTCAACTCGATTCTCACAGGGGAGAACGTATACAAAATTTGAAGAAAATCGGTCAATCCGTTTCTAATTTAGAGTTAAGTATTGAAAAAACCTATAAAAAGCTGTTGGGCCGCAATGGGTTAATGCAACTCAATAAAATTTGTTTTGGGGTTTTCTATTTAGCCAAAGCAGAATTTCATAAAACCGGACAAAATTTGGACCCAAAATTTTTTTTGACCACCCGTCGGCCCGACATGGGCTAACAAATTCCAAAACTTTTAATACTGTCAACTCAATTCTCAAGGAGCATCACTTATAAAATTTGAAGTCAATTGGCCAAACCATTTCGAATTTAGAGTAAAGTATTAAAAAAGCCTATAAAAAGCTGTTGGGCGGCAATGTGTTAATGGAACTCAACAAAATTTTTTTTGGGGTTTTCTTTTTAGCCAAAGCAGAATTTCGTAAAATCGGACAAAATTTGGACCCAAAATTTTTTTTGACCACCCGTCGGCCCGACATGGGTAAACAAATTCCAAAACTGTTAATAGTTTCTACTCAATTCTGAAAGAGCATCACGTATACAAAATTTGAAGTCAATCGGTCAAACCGTTTTCATTTTAGAACAAAGAAGTTTAAATACTTGCACCACAGCCCCAACTTGGCGGTCCGTTAGAGCAAAATTTTTGGGCCACGATTTCTTTCCGTACCCAAAAACCTCTATATACAAATTTTCATGAAAATCGGCTGGGCAGTTTAGGAGTCTATTCGCTACAAACAAACAAACATACAAACAAACAAACAAACAAACAAACAAATAAACAAACTTTCCCTTTTATATATATAGATTAAATGAAGTATGTTTGAATTTAATAATTTTTCTTAGAAAACATCCATCTATACGCTTGTTGATATCTAATAAAAAAGTTAGCCTCTAAAGATAGCACTTATCAATCGTGCGAAAAATTTACTTTCAGTTTTAACTATGGCTATATAATTCTAAAACTATTTTTATGCCCCTGCTCTTAAGTATAGGTAGATATATATATTTTTGCCAACCTCACCTCCTGAGTCGGCTTAACGATGTCCGTTCAGTCATCCATTGTCATCCGATAACTAAAAGAAATGCAACTTATATTTTAAGTTACTAATGACAAAATAAAGTCGGGGATTTTGTTTGGGCGAGATCAAACCTTTATCTTAGATTCTTGAAGCTTCCCATCTAACCAAATGCAAACAAGCATATCTCCAAAACTAATAAAGATAGAAACTTCAAATTTGATACAATGGTGTTTCTTCTTGTTTCCCTTGTGATGTTCCCTTTCTTTTATCGAATCAATTAGAGTGATAGTTCGGGCATCACCCATGCACCTCCCATGACTGAAGAAGCTTACTTTTCAAATTAATAAAAAAAAGTAATTTTATACTAGTTACATGGCAGCATTTATGGCCTGTGTGTATTATGTCCTTAAGATATGGGACAACCTGGAGTGGTGGTTCAGTTACCTAATGTTATTCCTAGTTTTATTTTACAAATAAAATATTATTTCCTTTGGGAGTTAGTTCTAACCAACTCTGCAATCAATAAAAATATTGAATACATGTAAAAGTAATAAAAAAATCAATTTAATAAAATAATTTTTAACATCTTCAAAATTTTGAATTTTTCATAAGTAAATTAGTTATAGAAATAAATAAAGAATTACATGTAGGTATACATGTAAATTTTAATTCAATTTCAATATAAAAAGCCAATTAAATAAATCCCATATGTGTAAAATATAGAGTGTTATTAAAACTTTTCAATTGAATAATTTTAATTTTTTTTTTAATATTACTTATAAATATTTTATATAGAGGAAAAAACTTTTCAAGTATAATTTTTTTTCAATTATATTAAAATTTTATTTTCTATGTAAAAATCAAAAATAAATCTTATTCTTATCAAGTTATCAGGAAAATCAATTGTTATACAATTTCACTTTCATAAATTTTGATTTTAATTTTACTTTCTTTTTTTTTTGTAATAGAAAAGTGATTTATATATAAAAAGAAAGTTATTGTCAAAATAAATATTGATTTATTTATTATTGATTGATCCGTGATTGATTATTGTTGTAGTTTTTGAATAACTTTTATAACTACAAAATTTGAAACGTAGAAGTGTGTAGTAGAGTAGACTGTGTCAACTCTGGGATACTCGTATTGCCGTAATATCGACATTATATCATATGGTTAATTACTTTTGACATAGAGTATTGCTCACATAAAAGAAGAAGTTGTATGACAGCTACTCGAACCCAATGCAGTTGACCACCCAAATTTTACACACACTTAACTATTTTTGGAAAAATTTAAGACACCCAGCTTCAGTATGTACAAAGTAATGCTCATATAAAGAAACAAGATGTATGGGTCCTTTTTTTTTTGAGTTATCCAATCAAGATCAGAATCCGGGGATTCCGAGTTTTAACACTTCTTAAGGTTCAAATGACCGCGTAGGTCTAAATGACAATATCTCAAAGAAAGCTGGTGTTACCAGGTTTAATGGCGCATATTATCCTTTAAGGATGAAATGGACATTTGAAAGTATACTTGTTATTTAAGTCTATTTTATAAAAACCGTTATATCCAGCGATGTGTTCGGTATATATATATTCAATTAATGGTAATAATTAAGATAACGGTCTGGAGAATATTTTAACGTTTATTAGATGGCGATAGGTGCTGCCGTTTTGGAGATATTCTTGTTCAAATTTGAAAATTTTTGCAAAAAAAAAAATGTTTAACATATTTCTCTAAAACTCATATTTTTCAAAATTTGGCCAAAAAACCTATAAATATTTTTACATCGTTGGAAATAGTGTATGTCTATATTAAAGCGATTGATATAGTCATTTGGTCTTACGCGGATTCTACTATAACCTCAGAAAAAACCAGAATCCTTTACATTTGAGTCTTTATTCACCCCTTCCTTCTCTATGTCATAAACGTAATGGGAAATTTAGTATACCCTTTTGATCTATAGTCATACGGGTGTAAAAAACCTGATATACAAGTATTAAAAAATGGATTTATTTGTTTGGTTATTGTTGTTACGATATGTTACAAAATTCACTGGAAGAAGTTTGTATTTCATTGACATCTGGTTCAAGTTTGAAAGGTTTTATGTATATTGATCTGATAGGGAGGTGAAATGAAGCAAGAATTTAATAATATTAAATTTTGAAGCTATTTTAATTCCTTTCTTTATATTTTTTGTGTTAAATTTTTTACACCAATCAATTTAATTGGATGTTGAATTCATGTTAAGATGTTTCCAGAATTTTCTTTAACTTTTAGGAAGTAATTATTTTTAATTTAAAGCCATGCTTGGTGTTTGTTCAGGATAAAACTAAACTAAATCAGTTTTACCATATTAAATACTATATGCCAGTGTAAGAAAGTGGAAAAACTCGAGCTCATTGAAGCCCTTATACTGGTAATGCTAAAGGCAACTCTTATTTTAAATTGCCATTTATAATGAAGGTCTATAAGCTTATGGGCGTTTTAATAGGTAATTTCAGCTGGTGTATATCCAATTCTTAATTTTTTATTAATTTTATTTATGCTTTTCTTTCTATGCACTAATATATGACTAAACACTAAAGAGTTTTTATGGAGTACTCTAGACCCTCCAGAACAATTGTATTTTTCCGTTTTGGATTCCCCTTTTATCCATTTCCATTTAAAACACTCTTACGGGACCCCCCTGTATAAAGTTATAAATGTCGTAAACAAAGTATTTTGGAGCACCGAGCTCTACATCTTAACAAATTATAACTACGCTGAACACCATATATGGTCTATAAAATTCAGTCATTTGGAATTTTGCAATTTTAGATATTGTGGCGCTTCCCAAATAATGTTATATGTGGCCAAATCCCCTTAAAGTAATTCGAATTAATATTAAACACATTTTTTTTAAGAAATCCCAACAAATTAAAAAAATGAAGTATCAAGTTGTTTATCTAGATCTAAGTTCCGATCATTCAAAGAAGCAATAGATACAGATGGGTTTGTTAGTTCATCATTAAAAAATTCTGTATCTTATAGATACTTTGCGTATTTCGATAAAAATTAATACCTAGAATAACATTCTAGAGAAATATTTAAATTAAAATATTGCAATTCTATATTATAACAATTATATAATTTTTGGAATATAACTAACAATTTATAAAAACTCAACTTTTTCAATTTATATTGTTTTAAAGAATTTAATTAAAATCGTATTTATTATACATTCCCCCGTTAAATGTTAATACACATAAAAAGCGCGAACGTAAAGAAGGATAATAAGGAAGTAGGTAAAAATAATATTTTAATAGGATTTATAACACCATAAATTCATTTTCTATTATTAAATGTAATAATAGAAATGAATATTGTATAATAATATACTTTATACAATTATTTCCTTATTTTATTTCATATTATTATCTACTAATACCAAAGACTATGTATATATATATATATGTGTAAGTACATGTAAATGTAATATAAATTAACATAATAATATTTACTTATATATAATTTTAATCAGCTCATAAGTTAAATTATAATTCTCAATTCTCTTTTGTATATGCCGCAACATTGTTTTTTTTTATCTTTATTTTGTAAACAATGGGCATAGTATAAAAAAAAATTGATAAAAAAATGAATTTAATTTAACATTTTACCGTTATAATGTTAACTGCTGCTTATGTTATAAAGTTAACATTAGTGTAATCTCTTATTAATAATTAAATTCGCTTAAATGACATAGCATTATTGAATATAATTATGTTTTAATTTTAATTAAATGCCTTTAGAGATTGACATCCTGTTTTGTGTAGGAGTTTTTGCATGTAAAACATTTTTAATTTTTTCTAATGCAGTTGGCGATTATTACACAAAGTTTTGTAAAACTCGAATATTTCATTCTAAACACTTAAAAACCTGTTAAAAGGTGCAACTTTCAATCAGAAGTATTTCCATATTTCAATGACGATCCTAAAAATATGCAATATAAGATAATTTGTGGTTAAGAAAATTTTTATATTCCAATTGATACATTTTGGAACTCCGTATTAGTATTTTTAATTATTGGATTTTATGATAGCAGAGTTAAGGGTTTTTTATTTTTATTTTTGCCTATTGCTCCTGTAGGAATCATAGGGCTTAAGCTTGAAGTTTCCATTAATTTATATTCATAGCTTTTTCTACTATTGCACTCGAAGATATTTCGTGTCTACTAATTAATTTTCCAGCGCTGTTCTTCTCCAATTTGTTCTGGGTCCACTTCTTGACCTTGTACCACCTTGTGGAGGATTCCAGGTTAGTGCCATTCTTGTCATGTATTCTATATATTTCCTTAGTGTTTGGCCAGATCTACCTGCATTTTCTTTTGGTAGTTTGCTTCGATATTAGTTCTTAGTTTGTTAATGCCCAGAAGTCTGCATTTCTTATTTGGTTCGGGCACAGAATATTCGGTACATTATTCTGAAATGTTTATTAATGACGATTTATTATTTAATCTTAGTGGATTTAGTGAGCAACACAATTTCCAGCCATATAATAATTGCAAATTTTACGCACGAATTGAATATTGTTGGTTTGATTCGTCCTGATATTTGCGAACTGTTCTTTATGAGGTGAAGTATACCAAAGACTGTTCTAGCTTTATCGATTCTGTTTTGTAAATCTTCGTTAGTGCCACTTGTAGGCGAGTTGAAGCTCTCTAGATAGTGGAAAGAAGTTGTACATTTGATACCTCGATAATTTAATAAAATTGTCATTTGCAAGGTGCATATACATAACTTTAGTTTTAATTATGCTAGTCTCTAAGGCAATCTCTACGGGATGTTAGATGTAGGTACTTTATTTTGGATTGTGTATTTTCTTGGTTATAAGGCACAAGACATATGTCGTCTCTGAAAGTCTAGATCTTCTAGATATTTTTTGAAATAAAACTTACTGCAACAGATGGATATTTGATATATTCCTGTATGTAATCATCTGTATTACCTAAAATGCAAGACCTTCCTTAAAATTTAAGTAATATCGTGGCTTTGGTTGTCAAAGTACTATAGGCTATAGATCTTACATTATTTTGCACTACCTGGAGACTAAACTGTTTTGTTTTTGAACTGCGTGGTATTTGACCGTTAAAAACCTTTAAAGAACTACAACTACATTATATTCGATTATTTGCTTAATATCCATTTTACATCTACTGTTTTACAAATATTCTAATGGCAGTTAAAAAAAAACCCACGACATAAAAATATTTACAAGATAATTTCTCATAAAATGTTTATTTAAATGACCTAAAAATGGAATTAAATAACAATGTAATGAAAAAATGTTAATAAAACAGAAGAGCTGTTTTTTTTTCCACTTGATATTCATATATAATAAAAATTCAAATTATAACACCTTAACTGTTATTTAAATTATTATCCGTTTATTTATTAGAATTACGTGAATTTAATTTTATTTTTCTAATTTTCTTATTTTTTTTTTTTATTTTTTTTTATAATTTATTTGTTCTGTAGATACACATATAAAAATAAAAATAACTACAGTTATATAAAAAGTATCTTTATTATATCGAATATTATCGTATATTAAACCGTTCTAATGGCAATTACTGACGTTTGTTAAGTCTTTTAAACGTATGCGACACTCACTTGTATTTACTATAAAAAAAAGAATAAACATTATGTAAAAAAGGGACACTAAAGTGTAAATATGAAACAAATACTAAAGCAAAAAATAAACACAAAAAAAAACAAACGCGAAAAAAGAAGCGATAGTTATAATATGCTTTGTTTCATAGTATTAACAGCAAAATAAATAAATTGTATATAAAATGCGTTAAAAAATGTGCTAAAAACAGAGGAATTGTATATATGAGTATGTAAATATATAACTGGGATGGGAATAGTGTATTTTTAGATATTTGAGAATTAAAGTAACAATAGAATAGAATTTCGAAACCTATTGAAAAATTTATTGTAAATTGAAAGTATATTGCGACACGATAATAATGACAGCAATAATAACAATGAAATTATAATAGAATTCAAATAATCTATTGTGAACTATTAACAATGGGTTATTTTGAATTTGATAGGATTAAAAGTAGTTTTTTTATGCTTAAATTTGAGTCACAATTCTAAAAATATTTTCATTAGCCAACCGATTTCGAAAATTATTAAGATTTCAAACCTCATACAATTAAAATGTAAGATTAGAGAACATTCAATCGTTTAACAAATCAATACTGTTTATGGTTAAATTTTCATTACCAGGGACGCTTTAATATGCCAAATCCTGCCATCTAATGTATTTCTTCCTTCGGCCTCTGCTTTTTCAAGTTTTTCGTAAAAAACCTGGTCCGTATTGTTTTCATTTTATCTTCCGACTCATCTCTAATATTCTTATTTTCTTAAAATTCTCCTTATCCAAACCTACAACAATTTTGTGTAAGAACGATCGGAATCCCTGTGAAATTTAAATGAAAAAGAATTTGTTGTATTTTTAAGAAATCTTATAATATCAGAGCTCTGATTGAAAAACAACTCCAGAGATTTCTATTTTCAGAATGATTCAGCTAGTCTTCATAAATTAATTTCAATGCCCTGACTACTGAAATAAAATAGTAGTTGAATTACCTAGATATAGATGTACTTAGTACTGTATTTTTCCAATTTACAGGGTTAGTTATTAATTAGTGATTATAATTCTCAATATAAATACAAAAAGTAATTAGGATCCGATGAAAA
Source organism: Dolichopus griseipennis (assembly GCA_963082915.1). Taxonomy (NCBI): domain Eukaryota; kingdom Metazoa; phylum Arthropoda; class Insecta; order Diptera; family Dolichopodidae; genus Dolichopus; species Dolichopus griseipennis. The sequence goes on from OY720442.1 coordinate 97,813,126, forward strand.
AACCAAATTTTTTTTTTCGAAAATTAAAGTTATCCGTTTAATAGATAGAATTAAAACCAGGACGGAAAGTACTAGAAGTAACCATAGAACATAAAACTAAATTCCACATACTTGAGATTCCATTCCTACATGAGATAAATCTAGACCTTATTACATGTAAAATACCTGAGATGCTATATAGATACAGTTTTCCTTACTATACAGCGTGAAAATAAGTGCTATCACATATAATTTCTAGTAAGAAACGAGGAAGATTATAGTTGCCCTTGTCAACTTTTAGATACCCGTGCATACCCACTATGGTGAAGTAACCATAGAACATAAAACTAAATTCCACATACTTGAGATTCCATTCCTACATGAGATAAATCTAGACCTTATTACATGTAAAATACCTGAGATGCTATATAGATACAGTTTTCCTTACTATACAGCGTGAAAATAAGTGCTATCACATATAATTTCTAGTAAGAAACGAGGAAGATTATAGTTGCCCTTGTCAACTTTTAGATACCCGTGCATACCCACTATGGTGTATAAAATAAACCGTAATTTACTTCCCTTATACATTTAACTCATTACCCCATAATTTTGACGTAAAAAAAAACAAAAAAAAAATTAACAAAAAAAAAAAAAAAATCACAAAACAAAACACAAAATTTTCATTCATTGTCCCATAACTTTAGCTTAAAAAAAAAAAAAAAAAAAATTAACAAAAAAAAAATAATCACAAAACAAAAAACAAAATTTTCATTCATTGTCCCATAACTTTAGCTTAAAAAAAAAAAAAAAAAAAATAAAAAAAAAAAAAAAAAAAAAATAAAAATTGGCCCACCCTAAAAGTCCGAGTCATGTCCAACTTTGCCAAGTAACTTGCCCTATTAATTTATCTGCCCAATTTTAATTTTAACCTTGTAGCTTCATTAGATTCAAAGTTATTGAATCGAAAACTTTGTATGCCAGCCCCCCGAAAATGGGGCTCTAAAATTTTGAAACTTCATATAAGTGCTCGATTCATTATATAACTAACCGTGTGTAATTTTCAGCCTCGTAGTATAATTAGTTTTGAAGAAATTCATATTGGTGCAAAGAAGTTGTATGGCAGCCCCCCGAAAATGGGGCCCTAACATTTTGAAACTTCATATAAGTGCTCGATTCATTATATAACTAACCGTGTGTAATTTTCATCCGCGTAGTATAAATAGTTTTGAAGAAATTCATATTGGTGCAAGGAAGTTGTATGGCAGTCCCCCAAAAATGGGGCCCTAACATTTTGAAACTTCATATAAGTGCCGGAGTCATTATAAAACTAACCGTGTGTAATTTTCATCCCCGTAGTATAAATAGTTTTGAAGAAATTCATATTGGTGCAAAAAAGTTGTATGGCAGCTCCCCGAAAATGGGGCCCTAACATTTTGAAACTTCATATAAGTGCTCGATTCATTATATAACTAACCGTGTGTAATTTTCAGCCTCGTAGTATAATTAGTTTTGAAGAAATTCATATTGGTGCAAAGAAGTTGTATGGCAGCCCCCCGAAAATGGGGCCCTAACATTTTGAAACTTCATATAAGTGCTCGATTCATTATATAACTAACCGTGTGTAATTTTCAGCCTCGTAGTATAATTAGTTTTGAAGAAATTCATATTGGTGCAAAGAAGTTGTATGGCAGCCCCCCGAAAATGGGGCCCTAACATTTTGAAACTTCATATAAGTGCTCGATTCATTATAAAACTAACCGTGTGTAATTTTCATCCCCGTAGTATAAATAGTTTTGAAGAAATTCATATTGGTGCAAAAAAGTTGTATGGCAGCTCCCCGAAAATGGGGCCCTAACATTTTGAAACTTCATATAAGTGCTCGATTCATTATATAACTAACCGTGTGTAATTTTCAGCCTCGTAGTATAATTAGTTTTGAAGAAATTCATATTGGTGCAAAGAAGTTGTATGGCAGCCCCCCGAAAATGGGGCCCTAACATTTTGAAACTTCATATAAGTGCTCGATTCATTATATAACTAACCGTGTGTAATTTTCAGCCTCGTAGTATAATTACTTTTGAAGAAATTCATATTGGTGCAAAAAAGTTGTATGGCAGCTCCCCGAAGACTTGGTCCGATTTTAACCAAAAACAATAGGGAACCTAGAAATTGTCTAAAAATTACTTTGTGAAAGTTTCAGAACTCTAGCTCTTATAGTTTTTGAGTTATCGTGCTGACGGACGGACGGACGGACGGACGGACACACATAGCTAGATCGATTCACTTTTCGATGCTGATTCGATACGTACCCTTGACACTATATCTAGCTCTTATATTTCGATGCGTTACAAACGGAGGAGTAATTTTAATATACCCGATGTTCATATATGTATGCACGGGTATAAAAACGTGGAGACATAATTTTTCTATGAGTGCTAAATGGGAGGCCCGATAGATTCGGAGCAGTGGGGCCTTAAAAAAGATTCATTCATTTGCTTTGATTAAACTACACATAACTTCTGCTACAAACGAGTTTAAAGGATTTTGAAAAACGTTCTTAGAAACATTGGAAAACAGCTTCAGGACTTACTCAATCATCTATTTCTTCATATTCTTTAGTTTTTCTCCTAAAATTTTGTCAAGTTAAGAGTATTCCACTTTTTTCCAATTTTTATGTTTTCTTATAAATTTATTTTTGATTTTAAGGTAATTACTGTATCTGTGAGTTATATTATTTTAAATAAATCAATATAACTCACAGACATTAATATAAATCATAAATTAATTTTTAAGTTTTTATTTAACTTACTTCTAAGTTAACAAACCGTAATCTAATGACGTTGGCTACCTTAATCGAGTCATTAATTAGAGAGTTTTATTTAAAACATTACCTTTTAAACTTTTTCACCTTAATTTGTATTTCTATGAAATGCAAAATAATCGATTTGATACTATTATAATACAATTATATAATTGTATAACATCCAAATATGTATTTCATTTCCTATATTTTCCATTGAGTTTCACCCCTATATTTAAAACCCTTATATTTAAACACTAACTATTTTTAGAATTTATAAATTAATTTGTGTGCTAAAAACGTTTTAAGAAAATCATTTTCAGGAAAAATATTAAGACTTCCTTAAATTTTCTTTTAATTACCGTTTTTTTTCAAATATTCAATGACAACAATAGCTGCTATTATATAATCTTAATAAACATCAATGAAGTTATAATTTTATTCACATACAAACTAAATATAATGTTAAAATTTGTTATAATAATTTTGTGGGGTATTTCCTTATAGGATTTTAACACGGTAATACTTTCAAGATACTTAAGGATTTTTCTCTAGATCTTCAGAAAAATTTTTAGTTGAAAACTTAATTCTATTGAAGTGAGAATGTTAGAAGCTTAAGAATGTTCAATTGCTTTAAATCAATATTTCATTGATGTAAATATAAAATTTTGTTCTTATATCCTTCAAACTCTTCTTAAATATCCTGCAATCTTCTATTTCTCCATTCTTCAGGTCTCATACTATTTTCTTCTTCTTTAGGTCAAAAGTAATTTAAATATGAACGCAATTCCTTATTATATACAATTAAAAGACATTTTTATTTGAATAAAATATAATAATAATACAAATAATGAAATAAATTAAGTCTTAATGATTATTTTACTTATAAAAAAAATTTAACACACCCTTAAATACTTAACAATCAATTTTATTAGATGCATACTTATATACAAATAATATCTATTCATGCATTAATGAATATACATAATATAAAAAAAAAAAAAACATAAGTTTATTACCTTCTTTTGAAAATAAGGTCTTTGATCTTATGGTCATTGTTGTATACAACACTATCGTACAAGAATGTGGTATACTAAAAATTTTATTAAAATAATCTACTTAAAGGTTTTGGATTAAAAGTTTAAAACAACACCTACTAAAAGTAATCACTTTTTTAATAACCATCTTAAAACTAAAAAAAATGATTACTTTGCATTTCAAATTACGGTATTTGAATATTGCAATTACTAAATACTTTCAAAATTACTTAATAAATACTATAATTCAATATATTCGAAAGTAATCAAAAAATTATGTATAATTACTTTTGTATTATTATGATATTTTGTGTTTTTAAAAATAAATCTAAAAGTAATAAAAACTGTTTTTCGATTATTTTTGTTAAATATAAAATAATCTGACAAGAATCTTTATTAGTTTTTGTTTCAAAGAGATTTTTATCTAGTAATCAAAAATAATTTAAAAGTAATTTTCAATCAGACCTGTAAATTTCAAGTACCAGTACCTGATACTAATAACCAAAGACCGGATCTTCATGCATTTAAAAATTGCAAAATATGCGCATATATATGCACCTAAAATTATGAAAATATGCACTTTATATGCATTTAAAAATTCCCATAAAAACTGAAATAAATTAATAAAATAACAGTACTTTAGGGTTAAATTTATATTATATTTTAGGTTTTCTTTAATTAATTCAAATTTACTATAATACATATATAGCCAAAAACCGTAAAATTATAATAAAAACAAATTCAAGTTATATAAATATAAAAACAAACAAACAAAACAAAAAAAAACATTATTAAGCAAACTAAACTAAACTAAAAACAAATTTTTAACTTTAGATAAGTAAATAGGTACGTAAGTTAATTAAATTAATTGAGAAGTTTATTGCACTGGATAACAATGTGGTGTTTAATATTGTTTTCTGACATATTGAGTCTTCTATCTGTAACCAGCTGCTTATAGCTTGAAAAACTTCTTTCTACATCTGCTGATGTGATTGGACTATATTTAAAGGCAGCAATTTCATTTGCACTGTATTCATTTTCAATATTTGTCAATTCATCGCCAGTAAAATATTTTGAAAATTTTCTTAATTTTTCCAAACCAATATTTTTCGAAAATATTATTTCAAATTTATTTTTAATTTTGCCTCCTTTTTCGCCAGAAACTTTAAAAATTTTTTTTTTTACTGATTCTAACATATTTAAAGCATCAACAAGTAGAATATTCTGTTTTTGGAATGACTCAATAGCATCCTTTAGAAATGCATAATTTGTAGAAATACATATTAACTCAGCTTTAAATTTAGATAAATTTAAAATTTTTTTACATGTCTTTGCAGCATTTGTATTTTCGTCATCAATTTTTGAAAATATTTCTTTCAATGTTTCCAAATTTACAGCAGAGTATAAAACACAATTTAACAACGTTCCCCACCGCGTCAATACAGGCTTTGGAGGTAATGGAAGATTAGGAGCAACTTCTTTGAATACGTCTACACGGGAGGGTGCTTTTAAAAAAACTTTTTTTAAATTCGACACCCATGTATCAGTATCAGGATGCAGTTCTCGTATATATTCAGCTACACGATTAAGACCATGAGCAACACAAGTTATATGAATTAATTTTGGGTATAATGCATTAATACCGTTGGCAGCCTTTTTCATATACGGTGCTGCATCCGTAATAAATAGAAGAAAATCGTCGCTACTTGAAAGTAACTGAACCGAATCATCAAAATGTTTTGCAATAGTATTAGAATTCGTTTTTTCCAAAAATTTACAGTCAAGTAAAAAAGTGGAAATTTCTTTTTCATTTTGACCTAATACACCCACTATAACATTAGCAACAAATCTACCACCAATATCGGTAGTTTCATCGATAGATATCCATACTTTTTTTCCTTTAAGACAATTTTTTATGTAATTCAAAGTATTTTCATAAATTGGTTTTAAGTAATTTTTCCGTAGAGTTGATTCATCTGCAATAGTTTTTTTAGTATATTTCTCTAAGAAATTACGTAATTCAGGATTTGTTAATTTATATATAGGAATATTTGCACATATAAGAGCTTTGCACAAATCAGTATTGAACTCGCATAAATTATTGTTCGGTTTCTCAAAAGAAAAAAAAGGTTCAACTGCATACATGTCATTAAATTTATATATGCGCTACAATTTGAATAAATGTATACGAGTTTTAGGGAATAAAAAGTAATTTTAGATCGTAAAAATCAATTTTTTAACTTCAAAAATGGGAAAAAATGCAAGAATATGCTGCTTTTAAATAAATATGCATTTTAAGCTAAAATGGAGAAAATATGCAAATATATGCAAAAATATGCATTTGCATGAATATCCGGTCTTTGCTAATAACATTGTAAAAACTGGTATACTTACATAGATTTCGCTATTTTCCAAATTTAAGTATAAGTATCAAGTACAAATCCTTGCAATTCTCCGAAAGTAATTAAATTTTGAGTTAAAATTACTTTTGTATGGTACTTAAGCATTTTCCAGTAATTAAGTACCAAGAAAGACTTAAATATCAAGAATTAAATTATTTTCCAAGAATTCAAGTATTATGCAAATATTTTTTTCATAAAGTCTACTTTCTGCAATTTATTAGTACTTTACTCGAAATTTTACTTAAATTTATAAGTATCAAAATCTAAGGAATACTCAAGTACCAGTATTCCTTAGATTTTGATACTTTTAAATTTAAGTAGGTAATGTAAATGAGAATGAGGTAATAGTACTTACAATTGCACTTAAATACCATTTTATACAGTATTCTGTTTTCAATTATTATAAGAATTATAAATCATTTTTTAATTACTAAAGTTATCGTAATCAGTTTTACAGTAGATAATCATAATTAAAGTTTTAATAAAAATAGGATTGTTTTTTAGGAATTACTAAAGTAATCGTGATTATTGTTATTGTAATCATAGTCAAAGTTTTAATGAAAATTGGATTGTTCTTGTAAAATATAATTGTGATCAAAATTTAACAAGTGTGTTGGAGCAACTGTCATCATCATTTGTTCAAAACTTTTTTTGCACAAACCACAATTACAAAGCTCAATATAAAAAATTGTCCTTTCATTTTTGTACAATACTGTAAGTATTATATTTAGTTTTTAGATTATAACAATTATCACTGTTTCCAATTCAGTTAATTTTAAGAGTAGCTACTTTGATGATAATATTATTTGTGGTAGTTTTATAACCAATATCTTTATAAGTATATATAGATTGTATATATATATATATATTTAATCATTACTATTATCATTATCAATGAAATTATTATCATTTTATCATCATTATTAACATTTATTGGATGGGAAATTATTAATGTGAAGCAAATAAAATACGTTATCACAGAAAAATAAAAATAATATAATTACAATAACATCAGATTCAGACCCGGTATTTATTATTCATTAAATTTTACTTCTTTATATTTTAGTTTTCTTTTTTTTTTTTGTATATAAATTATATTTTAGTTAAATAATATGATATATTTACTTGTTTATGAATGAAAATTTATTAAAAAAAAAAAATAAGGGAAAATAAAATAAAAATAGGGGACAAAAACAGGGACAAAATAATACCAATTAAATTTATTGACAAAGAAGAAAGATTTATTATTTATTTATTTATTTGTTATTTTTGATAACAAATTTTTGTTTATCTTTTCAATTAAGTTGTTTTTGAATTTTTTTGTTGTATTTGATTTTCATTTTTAATAAAAGTGGATTTTTTTTATGTAAATAATATTGCATAACAATAGGGGTTTCAATAAGACATAAGAAATTTTTCAATTGATTTTCTTTATTTTAAGTGGAATTTAAATTTTAATAGTTAACAAAACTTAATAAGAATTAGCGGAGACTTTTGACATTTATTTATTTATTTATTTATATATAGTTCTTACGACATCCAATGTGTGGCAGTTAAATTTATTTTATATTATGATACAAAGTATTACGATATCAAATATTATTAAAAAGTATATTTTTTTATTAGATCTGTTCTGACCAGGATTTGAAACCGAAACTTTTCAATTGAAAAGCCGCCACTTTATAGATTGAGATATCTGTTAGAATTTTGACATTTATTTATGCACAAAACGACCAATATAGTTTGAATGTTTAATAACTTTTTTATTTAATGGTTAATTATTATTATTTTTTTGTTATACAGCATATTAATGGAGAATATTTCTGGCTTAAGTAGAAAAATTATATCCTGCAAGTGGTGACCATTTTTGGCTTCGCACTTTCGTGCTCTTTCCATTACATTTTCCATAATTTTTCGTAATTTTTATCGCTGTTCTGTTGTTCCATTTCCAATTCCCCAAGTATTCTTCACAAAATTCTGAAATAAAAATAAAAAATATAAATAAATTCAAAAAGTTATTAAACATTCAAATCATATCGGTCGTTTTGCGCCACCTTGTATAAATGTCACAAAACACCACTACTCAATCTAGGATTTAGATTTTATTCTTTAAAATATTGAAGTAAAAAGAGTCTATGAATACAGTGTTTAAAGTACCGAATTCTCAATCAGGCTCAGGTTAAAATTCAACTAAAAGTGGAAAATAAATTTGTCTGAAATTAATAGTCTTGGTATTTTAATAATAAAAACAAAATAAGAGATTTATTATGGAAAAGAACCAATTTGAATTTTATCTTCTTAAGGGGGGAAAACTTTCAAAAGGTACCTGGAGTAGTGAACCATTGCGGTATATGAGAGATTTCTACTTAAAAAAAGCTCCCCCGTATGCAAAAGAATGTGATAAGCACTCAACCTGCTTGCGCATTATGGTAGCAATTAGTCATAAATGTCCATCCAAGTGTTGAACAGGAAACAAAGAAAAAATAAAGTAACTTTTTTCTTAAATTTTTCTAAATCATATAAATTTTGGGAAACACATATCGCGGTAATGTGTTCAGATATCTAGTTTGAAAATGCTATAGTGGAGGTCAGTTTAACTATCCAGGTGGCGCAACACAGGTTATGAACGTTTATATGCGCTTATCTCACATATGGAACATTTATCTCATCAAATGTGTTATCTTAATGCACATATGTATGATCCAGAAAGTTTAAAAAGTACATTAACACATTTCTTTTAAATATTCTATCCAATTTTCGTCATCCTTCGTAATCCTGCAAAACTATATTTTTTAAACCTAAAACCAAAAGAATAGGCAAAACACTTTCACATTTTGAAGGTGACTTAAACGGCGATCCTTTCATTAAATCGGCCTCATCTTTTAGACAAGTTGGAGGCTTTTTTAACTTTATAATTGAATTAACTCGTAAAATTCAATTAAATGGTGTTAGATCTCTTTAGATCTGACCATTGGCGTAGTAAACAAATGATAAAGACGCCACCCTCATGCCGAAGATCTCGTGTTCAAACCCCGTTCAGATCATATCTAATAAAAAAATTTCGTAAAATTGTATAATTATATCGAAAAACCTTATATCGTAATATAAAATAATATTAAATAAAAATGTTTAAATAACTCTTGTGTAAAATAATACATGGCGCACAAAATTAACATTCCTTTCTCTATATCCTTCGAAATTTTTCCTATCTCCAATAATCTAAAAGTCCCAAATAATCTGAACATAATCCCAAAATCCTTCCATATTCCCATTCCTATAACCGAACTGTAAATTTGTATCACAGGTTCCTTCCTAAAGTTTGGTTGAAAAAGGATGACGTTTTGGTGAGTTAAAGTTGCACACAACCCAAAGAAATACATAGTTTCAATGGGTGATTTTTGAGCGTTCCATTCTCTCTTAAAACCAAATAAAAAAAGAAAAAAAAAATATACAATTATACAAATTAAAAAAATTCAATAGTTAGAAATTTTAAATTCAATGAAAACTTAACAAAACACTTGAAAAATCTTTAAAGAATCCCCACCATCTATTAATTCAATCCTTGGTGTACATTAGCTTAAATAAATTAAATATAAAATGTAAATACAAATTTTTATAATATAATCTTAAATAAATAAGAAATCCTAAATTATTTTTAAACTTTTTAGATAAGGCTAAATCCCTCTAGGGTATGTCTAGTCGATTCAAGATAATACAACTAAATCCCTAAATTTTTACTAAAAACGGTTAATATTTTTAGAATAGATACAATTTATTTTGTTTTTGTAAACTACAATGTAAACCTTTTTGGCATACCTAGATACTTAATTAATGTATTAAATACTAAAAACAAAATATTAATAATTATTTTCATTATTAGATAAATTGGAAAATTGCCCACATAGTAAAAGAACCCATAGAATAATTATTATATATATTATGTATTTATTTCACCTTTTGTCTTTTTAAAGTTTTCTTTTGTTTTTAATATTTTTAACAAATTTAATGAATTTTCTTTAAGTTATTTGTTTATGTTTCTTGTTATTTGTTTGTTTGTTTGTTTGTTTCCCACTTTTTTTTTCAATAGTCAAAGATATTAATATCATGACATTGATCCAGAAACTAAAAATAAAATAAGAAGAAAAACAAAAAAAAAAAAACTTCATGGTTATTATATACGTACGTACGTTGATCAGCTTCTTAGTGCGCTCTAGATTTTATTAGTTTTTCATTTTTTTTTATGTTTTTTTGTTTGTTTTTTTTCATAAAAGTTCGGAAAACTTTTTTTTGTCACAGCAACCAAAATGACATTCAATTTTTTTTTTCAAATATCTCTCAACATTTTCAAAAAAAATTTTAAAAAAATTTATCTATATATTTTCAATCTATTTGTTCGTCTGTTTGACCGTTCATATGTTTAGCAAAAATAGCAAAAATATTTTCAAGAAAAACTTATTTATGTAGTCCACTCGTCACCGAACTTCAGCTCCACAAAGTTTGAAACAGACATTTATTTAAATTGTTATAACAACAGTTCTATTAGGTATAATTTGGGTATAATTTTTAAATAATGATTAAAAATCTTAAAAAAAAAAGTCTCGAATTATGAAACCTTATTCAGGTTAATTACGAAGTTCCAAAAAAAAGTTCAACTTAAATTTACATATTTATTGAAAGGCTAATACAAATACTCTGGTAACAGCACATTCTTGATTTTGTGTTCAACTCTGAAATCCTTTCTAAGTCTTTTTTATAAATAATAAGTTAACAACACAGCATTTAAAAACCCTAGCTCTGAACAAATTATTGGAGCCCTGATTTTGTATTCAACTCTAAAATCCTTCCTTACTTTTTTCATAATAAATTAACAACAAACAATTTAATAAAATGTATGCTGATTTTTGGTTTTCGGTATTTTGTTTTCCGAATTTTGGAACATTCGGGATTTTTTTTCCAGTAAAGGGTCATGCTCCCGTTTAATTGCAATATCGAAATGCAAAACGATAGCTATTTTTAAATAAATAAATGGGGCACAAACGTATAGCGTAGCTCCACTGTACTTTAATTTACCGTTATGCAAAGCTCATTTTTTGAATAATTCGTCAGCCCTTATATTTTCCAAACAGTTTGAGTTAGGAACTTGAAATTGTGAAGTCTGCTTAGTTCTTTAAAAAAAACTTTTTAGTATGACTCTCTTTTTAGGTGCTGTAAGGGGTTAAATATTGAAATTTTTCTATTTTTAAACGTATGTTAGTTGATTGCCTGTATAACGTTTTTTTAAGTAATAAGTATTCAAAAAATGGAGCTACATCCTTATATTTTAACATGTGTTAACACTTTTTCTTAATTTTAAAGCATGTCCTCTTACTTATACTATATCTATATTGAAATTTTTAGAAAGAGCCAAGTTTTGGTCACAATTTATTTTTTTAAATTTGAAAAATTTAGGCGGGTGTGTTACTTTCTTGAGAATCAGCTTAAGTGTTCCCAAAAAAAAACTAGGAACATGCCTATTTAAGGGTCATCGGGATTTAAAAAGTAAACATTTCCAAAATTAAACGTTAACATAGATGCCCTAATATTATTATTTGACGCATGTTAACAGATTTTCGGAATTACATTAGGCTTATATTTTAAATATAATATTTATAATAAATTATAATATTGTCAATCTATTTCTATCCAGCCGTTGGCGTGGTTGTTCATTCATGCGAAACTACATCGGCCTGGATTCGATCCATAGCTAGATAAACTCAATAAATAGGATATAACAATATAAAATTATATAAAAATAACTTATAATTAAATATCTATCAGCTGCCTCACATGTCTATTTGGCAAAGGGTCCCAAAATTGCGTGCAAATATTTGTAATTGTACGAAATTAATAAATGAATAAATAATTTATTTTTATATATATTTTTTTACCAAGAACTCAGTATGAAACACTATATATCATTTTGAAAATGTGCTTTTATAAAAACCCTTAGTGTTTTCCATTTCTTGTTTGTCAAAATAGTTTGTGTTTGAATGTCATATCAATAATATGTCATTCATTACACATTTTATATAGTGTTCGCACTCGAATACTGCAATAGGTCGGTACTCAGTACTCGGTACTATAAATAACAGAAAAACTAACAAAAATGAAAAACTCTTATTAATAATAATAAAATAAAAAAAAATAAAAAATTGTGCGATCATTTGAAGGCCGTTTAATGTGTAGATATTGAATAATATTCATAGTTTTTCTCTTCCTACGATATTATAGGTTATGATTCTAGATCTATATGTGTATATAAGATATATATATCTAGATGTTTACTTATTACTGACTATTTATTTATGAAATTGAATTGATTATCATTAAATATAATAATATGGTAGCGACATTTTTTTTTTTTTATTTAATAGCGTGTGCGAATTTTTTTTATTTTAAGTATATTATAAGAATTGGAAAATAAATTTTACTCATAATAAGAATATAATATAAAATACATTATATTATATACTTAAATTCTATAATAATATTTTTATATAAAAAAAAAAAAAGAAAAAAAATAAATATAAACTTACGCACTATTATTTGCGTTTATCTATTTTTATTGAATTGGACAGTATGGCTCATTTGGTAATTTTGACTCCTCCGGGAGGTTTAATCAATTTTGAATTTTTTTAAGGTAATGTGCTAATATCGTATTTAAGATGGCAATCACAGCTTTGATATTTGAACTTTATTAACTATTTTTTGGTGAAAATTAGTTTTATAATTTCAGCTTTGATTTTAGATTCAATATTTAAATCATATTCTGATCAGTAACTCTGAGCCATATTGTGTTTAAATGTAAAATTTAACACTTATAAATTTAACTCCTCGTTGTCATATACATGATTTTTAAAAGTTGTTTGGAACAAATTTAGTTTCTCAGTTTGGAATTAGGAAGTAAGTTTCAGCAGTTTAAAGTACTGCAATCCAACATAGCTTTCACTATTGAAATTATTTAAACGGATTCCAATTTAAAGTGCAGGGAGCTGTGTAATTGGGTCATGTTTTTAGAAAAAGAAAATTTATCCAGTTATATCACATTTATAAAACAAAATGAAGAAATCATTTAAAAATATCTGGCTGATAGGGGAAATTAAAGAGTCAAATAATATTGCAAAGGTTGTTCGAAAAGTTTTTATATAAGCTTGGATTTAAGTCTTGAAATAAGTATCTATGCGTATGGAGCTTTCTTTATTTAAAACAATAAGGTTAATTCGATTTTTTAGCAATGATCTAGTAGATTTTTAGAAACCAATAATACATGTGTTCTACTCATTCGGTTCAGAATCAAAATTTCCTTTATAACACGTTAAAACAACAAAAACACTACTTACTTACTTTACTTTATCTACATAACAAATTGTTATTTTTGAGCCGAATCCAAAGTCTTTAACCATTGGTTTCTGTCTTACGCATTTTCTCTCCAACCTCCAACAACAATCAGCATTCTTACGTCTGACTGAACACCGTCTTTACATCAAAGATGTAGTCGACCTTTTCTGCGTTTACTATCCGGATTGGAGTCAAAAACCGCTCTTGCTGGAGCATCATCTTTCATTCTTACTACGTGACCTAACCAGCGTAATCGTTGGATTTTAATCCAAGTTGCGAGATCAGTATCGTCGTAAAACTCACGCAGCTCGCAATTGTGTCACTGTCTCCAAACTTCATTGATGTTAATTGGACCAAAAATTTTACGTTGAATCTTCCTTTTAAAAGATTCTATCCGATTTTCATGTTAGTTGGATATGATTCATGATTTTACAACTTATGTCAGAACTGGTACGATGAGTGTTCTGTACAATGTGATCTTTGTCTTTCTACTCAGAGTTCTTGAAATCAAGTGCTTGCTTAACCCAAAGTATCAACGATTGGCTAGCCCTATTCTACGCTTAATTTCCAGGCTAGTGTTATTGCCTTTTGAAAACAACTACTTTACCTATATATTTATGTGAGTCAGGGTTTGTGATCTGTAATTTTACTTTTTAAACAAGATCTTCCATAAACAAATATTAAGTGAAATCTAATTTCACATTTGCCATTGAGCCACATCGTGACCTTCATCGTTTTCAAACCTTGGTCGGGATATAAAAAGAACACAATAATATAATTAACGAACATCTGTTGTTAGTTATACCGCAATTATTTATATTGTAAATAAATATTCTAGAAGGTGCGCTGATGTGTCTTTACCCGACCAGACCATATGAAAAACACTTAGAATTAAAAACCAAAAATAAAAATTATTTGTTTTATTTTTTTTTTTTTTATCAAATTATATTTTATGGTGCCATCACTATTTTTAGACCTCCGGCACGACAATTTTTATTTTATATTTATACTTATTTCTTCTATATATATACATATATATATATTTATATATATACATTTCATCTATATTTATATGTTGTAATATTATTTCAATTTTTTTCTTGGGTATTTCGTTGGTTTATATTTTAAGTATATAATAAATACTATATATACATAAGTATAATATATAAAATAATATAATATTATATATCAAAATATTTGTTAAAGAAAATTGAACATGAACTATATTATGTACATACATATATACATATACATAAAAATAAATCTCTTTATTAAATAAGTTTTATATTTTTTGTCAAGTTCGTTATTTTCTTTAAGTCTTTTTAAGGTGCAAATGTTTACTCAGACTTTAATATTTTTTTTTATATATATACAGTCCCAAAAGATAAGAGACAATTTCTTATTTCATTTTGTTATTACATACTTATATATTTGTTTTACATGTTCATAATAAGTATAAAAATTTATAAAAATTATTTATAGATTTTAAAATTTACCTTAGGTTAAATTTAAAGAAATTTATATTTTAAAATAGTGAGTTTTTAAAGTGGTTATTGAATTTTTAAAACTAGATTAGAAATGGTTATACTACAACAAGGGAAGTTAGTAGATTACACATGGGTATAATTGAATTAGATTTAGATTTAGATTTATCAGCACCTAATTTAGAGAGCGTATCAAAATCTCGCGAATCAAAATCTCGTGCTTTTATAAATCTCGCGTTTCATAATCCCGCGTGCCAAAATCTAGTATTTCAAAATCTTGTGTGGCAAAATCTCTCTTTTTTGTAATTTTATAGTTGAAATATATAAGCAGGAAATACAATTAGAAAGGATTTTAGAGTTGGTTTCATAATTAGGGTTTTAACAATTTGTTTAGCGATGGCTTGGGGGTGGTAGTCCTCGCTATTTTAAAAATTTTTTAGTTGAAATGTTAATGTACAATTATGAAATGACTTATGACTTAAAATCAAGGTTTAAATGACTTAAAATCAAGGTTTATAAATATTACAAAATATATCGGTGGCTTAGTGAATAAGTATTTCCATAAGAATTTCGAATTAGTATTTCGAAGGAGTGCGGGTTCGTTTCCCGTTCCGATCACTAAATATTGATAAATAATTTTTATTTACAAAATCCACTTGGTCAACAAATTTTTTTTTAATTTGAAGGCTATATAAAAATATATAACATAAATTAAATAAATAACAATAACAATAGTTAATGACATGTACTGTCAATGGAATGCACAACGAGTCGCCAGGACTAGGTTTTAAGAAGGCATGTCAACCTCTGATTAAAAACAACAACACTTGAATGTTTGATAGATTTTAATATTAAAGTTTTCTTTCATGTTGACGTCCTTTTTCTACCCTCGATCACCGTGGGGGTCCCTACAAAAGGTTTCTGTGACCTCATTAAATTTGATAGTTATTCCGAGATTTATTGAAAATTCAGGGGGTTAAACAATGAGAGTTAACCGATCTTAAACAAGTTTTTTCCATTACATATCAGATATGTATAATGAGATTCATCCAAAAAATTTATTCGAAATTTACGAACGTCCTTTTTATAATATTTAAACTATTAACAAGCCTATATTTTTCAGACATCATTTAAGGAACTACTTAAATATCCTTGAGATCGAGAGGGAAAGGTAATTTTTTTTAAAATTAATTGTAGAATTTTTTCTAAATTAATTTGCAATCTCAATTGAATATAAAACTGAAGACAAATTACAATTCTAAAGGAATTATCTAAAGTGACTTTAAGTAAGGTGACGTGATGTAACAGTTAGTAACAGACTATAAGATTTTTTTTTGGAAAAACTGTTCCAAAATATAATTGCTTACATAACGATTACAACTAACGATTACTACGTGACAAACAGATAGGCTTTTTATTTTTAATAACTAAAAACTAAAATTTCTTTTCTGGCTCACTTAAATTAAAACCTCGGAAATAACTCTGCAAAATGAAATCAAATAAATCCCCAATATTTCTAGAAAATGTATGTATATTGTAAAATAATTTAAAGCGGATTCTGCAATTATATTATTAACAAGAGTTTACCATGCTCCCAATTTTTATTAATAACTTGGCTCTTATATTTGCACAAAAATGAACCCCAAAATCTCTAGAGACTAATTCATTACTCTCAGGGAAGTTTTTGAAAAAATTTTTTCAAGCAGGTACTATTTCTGTAATAATTCTTTATTTTTAAGTAAATAATCTTTAAATATTAAGGAAATATATCTATATATATGCATATATAATCTCGATTTTCCTTTCTGAAATAGCACGGAAGCTATAAGTCCAATTTTCAGAAGTGATACTGGCCCAGGGTCGAGAAAATTGTAACCGTGTCTGTCAACAATATTGACATATAACTTATAGCAATGATCACACAATTGATTACTCAATTACGCGTACAGCTCAATCTAGTATTCTCATTTTTTTTATGATGTTAATTCCTAGGATCTTATTTCCTAGAACCTTTATACTTAAAACTAAAAATAAACATAAATATAAACTCTCTTATTTTTTTTTTTTTTTTTTAATATATAAAAATAAAATTTAAGTGTGTTTTAAATAATGAAGTAAATAATTAACTACAATAAATAAATGAAAAATTCTATCAGCTGTGGTAAGATACTTTTCATAAATCAAATAAATACACACTAATATTATATATAATATCCTAAATATATGTATAATTAATTTAAAATAAAAAAAAATTTTATAAATCTGTTAGATTTTTTGGATGATTCGTGCGAAAAACTTAAATTTATTCTATAGTTAGTAAACAATTTTATTGATTACTGTTAATGCTTTAAGGTTAAATTATAATTTTAGAAGTTCGTTGATTTGTAGTTTTTTTTTTACAATGTTTTATTGTTTTATTTAAAAGATATTTTTGAAAAAAAAGAAGAAGAACACGCACCACTAAGTTGTCGTTCACAAAAAGAAACCGAAAGGAAACAGGGAAGCAGAAAAGAGACGGAAATATATTTTATGAATATTTTTAATAAATACCATAATAGTTAATGAAAACATTCTGTACTTGATTTATTAACTTTGATTTCAATACTACCCTCTGCTTATTACCATTCATATTATTCAAAAAAGTTCTTTACACATACATGGGTATACAAGGACATCCCAAAAACCTTCAGGTTTATTTAACTAAGAAAAAGTTCCATGCTGTTCTATATTAATCGGTATTATTAAAACCAAATACACACTTCCATATTTATAAATGGAGAACATATTGGTATATAATTATCTACTGTTACACGTTTATTTACTGTCTTTGTTCTTCTTAATTATAGGATACAGTTATTGATTAATTGATTATTAATTGTATGTATAAATAGGGGCAAAAAATGTCATTATATTGGTTTTTATTTTATGAAATAGAAGTTTTATTACAATGTAATCAATTTTATATTAACTGTAATCATGTAATCAATGTAATCAATTTTATATTTTAATATATGGAAATTTGTTATGCGTTTTTAACTGGAAGTACATACTGGGCCAAAATACATTAGTATAATCATTAGACTCCAGACCTGAATGAACTTTCATTAAAACGTTAGGTACAGGAAAAGTCGTAAAAATTAACATTTTCAATGATACAAGATGGTTGTATGATGAACATATTGGTATTCTGCTGTATTTAAAGTGTTGATAAGCTCTAGTAATCATAAAAGACTCTAAGTTTGTAGGACATACTCATTTAGGCTGTAAAAACTTATATAAAAGAGAAGTACAATGTCTTAAGGATTTATGTCACATGGAACCTCTGTTTCTCTGAATTTCAATTCCCCGATTTTTGAGAAGGCTCGAATATAATTTCATTTACCCGATTTTTGAGAAGGCCCGAATATAATTTCATTTTCCCTATATAATTTGTCAATATTTTGCTAAGGCAGGGTAATAACCATTTTACAGATGTATGTGTGGGTATATGTCAGATTCTGAGTTAGGAGAGATTTCAGAGTTGGTGACAAAATCTGGTTCTTACGCCGTTTCCAGAAAATTTATATATGTATGTATATGTATAAAAACAAAATGAAAGACAGGCCTGAGATAGTAATCCTAATACCCTGCTTTGATATAGAGTCGAAATTCATTTGCAGTTTCTTTATTGAAGATGTAGAGTTTTGTATAAAAGTAGCTGTTAGTGACTTTAACAGAAGACGTTTGTGACTCTTCCTCTCACAAAATAAATAGTTTCTACTGTAAATAAAATTGATTAATCAAAATTCTTTTCAATAAATTGTTAATCATTAATGCTTGTTTGTTAATCAAACTTTCCGGTAGCTAAAATGATTTTTTCATTAAATATTAAAATTTTGAGAAATTCCAATTGTAAAATGAGAAAAAAGCCTCAATATAAATTGAAATTGACTTGTAAAAATCGTTTTTTCTTGTAAAATAAAACCACTATAAAGTAAAAATCAATTTAAATTAAAACAATAAGACTTTTATGTACATTGAATGTGATTATCATCAGCTACCATAAAGTAACTTTTTTAATCACAGATATTCACAATGGTACACGTGTACAATTTCAGTGTGTTGATTACAACAATAAAAAAAATTTACAAGTCAAAGATTTTATTAAATAATAAAATAATATTTTGTTGAAAAAAATTTTAATAACCAAAAATTTCCAGAAAAAATTGCAGTATTGACTTTATGACTGAAATTTTTTTTAAGTTGCTGTTCTGCTTTTGATATAATTTTCATTGGTTCAAAGTTGTTAAAAGTCCTGTTTTTTTTTTTAATAGCTCCTCTGAATTGTTAAAACTTTGTAAATTTTTATGAATTTTAATTAAAATATGGAAAATATAAAATAAATTTAATAATTTTTAATATAACATCCATATTTTTTTAAGATAAAAATTCTTTTTAAAATAAGATTTTAAAAATGGACTTCTGCTCTGTTAAGTTCAAGATATTTTGGGAATTATGCATTATATTAATTATTGTGAATTTATTTAGTAAAATTATTCTGATCACGTTAAAACTGTTAAAATTTATTATAATATGATTACTACAAATGATTACTTTTATTTATTATATAATAGTATGTAATTATGTATAACGTATCTAAGGGGTTAAATATTGATCCACTATTGAAATTAGAACGGTTTTTTTGAAAGAAATAATTAGATATTTAATAAAGAATTGAAAATGTTTATTAATATGTACTATTTCATTAATTCTTTAAAAGATCAGTGGCGCTACTTCAATTATCGTTCAAATTAATTGTTTTAAAGCGTTTAATTTGTTGATTTTGTTTTGTAAACTTCTTGCTTGCAATAACCCCATAAGAAAAATCAGGTGCAGTAAGTTCAGGAGACCTTAGAAGCCAACGGAATGTGAAGTTTCTTGAAATCAGTTTATTGCGGAATTTTTTCTGCAATTCTGTCATAATGCTCCGGCTATGTGTGCAGTTGCATCATCTTGTTGAAACTAAACAGAGTTGAAAGGAAATCTCTTTCGGCGTAGTTCTGGATATAAAAACTCTCTCAACATCTTCAAGTAACCGTCTCAAGTAACACGGTTGTCTTCAAAAAAGTAAGGCCAGACAATGTATCTTAATGAAACTGCCCACCACACTGTGACGCGAAGTGGATGCGATTCCATATCATGGAGTATCTGTGGGCATGAATTACTCCATATTCTACAGTTTAGTTTATTAACATTGCCATTTAAATCAAAATGGATCTCGTCAAACATAAAAATGCAGTTTAGGATGTTTTCGTCCTGTTCCACCATTTCAATCATTCTCTAACAAAATTGCATGCGAATCGGCAAGTCTGCTGGGTTTAGTTTACTTGTTATTTATATGGAAATAAGTTCAAATCTCTAAGCAAAATTGTCTGCAGCGACTGTCTACTGATATTAATTTGAGCAGACAAAGTCCTTGTCGAAATTTTTTTTATTGATTAGCTTGTATTGCACGATAGTTTCCTGCGTTCTAACTGAGGGATCCCGATTTTAAGACCTTCTTTCCACTGTCCCACGGTCGGCAAAGCTATTCACAAGCCTCATTATTGTCCATCTGCTAGGAGGTGTGCCACCGAATATATTCCTTTTCCCGCACTAACCGAATACTTTCCATATATTCCGCACTATCCAAATTCTTTTTCTATATCCCAATCCTCCATAATCTGTAATTTTAAATATCAATCTGTAAGAAAAAAAAGAAATAGAGAAGATTACTCAAACAGAAAAAATTTTATTGCGATTTATTTTGATAGCAGCTTTTATCAGCCACCCTTTATATTGGCTTTTAAAAAAAACTAAGATATCAATTGACTAAGATATCTAAAAGTTCCTAAAATGTCTAAACTACATCAATTAAAATCACAGATATTTTTATTCATATTTTATACTGCTCCCTTATTTCAAATTCATTAAAGCTTTTTTAAACTTTTTCCAATTTTAAATGATAAAACTAGTTTATAAAGGTTCTACTATGTATCAATTTTTTTGGCTTTTTCCGTTTATTTACATTTTTATTAGCTGTCATTCGTTTTTAAATGTCAAACAAAAAAAAGCAATCGTAGTAACAAAGTTAAAATTAGGATTTCCAATTGGGTAAAAGTTCTTTTGCAAAAATGATTTGCAAGCAGTTTTGTATTAATAACTCATACTCAACGATTAATTTAATGAGTAAGAGCTTTGCCGTTTAGATCTAATAAATGTTACTTTTAGTCAAAATTAAAACATTTTTATATTTTGACGACAGAAAACCGTTGGTAGTCAAAATTGTGTAGAATTGTAAAATTCAATAATTGCATTTGTTTATTTATTTATATAACAGTCTTCTGTCACATACAATGATACGTGGTAAGGAAGGGAATCATTTGTCTTTTAAGGCGTGGACGAATAGGAATAGTCCATATTATTATTATAATTATTATTATTATTAATATATTTAATAATTATCAAGGGGATTTAAAATTCAATTACAATTTCAATAAAATATAAGACAATTTAAAATGAAATATTGCAGACGATTCGTTTAAATTTTGAAATAGTTTTTGATTTTTAATTATTGGTTTATTTTATTCCAATTTAAAATTTATTTTATTTATGACTTCTTGTGAATTGATTATTTAATCAAATATTAAAAATATATAATTGAATATAATTAAAATTTAAATATTTTAAGGAAATCAAAAAAAAAATGCACTGAAGTATTTATATGCAATTTAGAAACAAATTCCTGTTTGTTAAATTTTCAAATAATTAAGTACAGAACTTTTATTGATGTATTTTTAGACCCTTATGAATATAGATCTAAAGAGTATTATGATTTTGCCATCACGTTTGAGATGCATAATACAAGAGGGGTATAAATAGGTTCAAAGGTATGGATCAGATCAGAATCGAAAAGGAAATTGATCTAGTTAGGTACGTCCGTGCATCCTCTCGATAACTGAAAAAATAAAGCAGCTAGGATTTTGAAATTTTCACAAATTCGTTTTTATGCAACAGCCATCATCATTATTGAAATCTAAAGTTTGTGCAAAATTTGGTTGGTCTACCACAGTGGATTCGAGTAACTTTCATATAACTTCTTCTTTTATATGAGCATTACTCTATGTCAAAATAATTTACCGAATGATATAACGTCAATATTACGGTCATACGGGTATCCCAGAGCTGACACAGTCTACTCTACTACATTCTTTCTCGTTTTTAGATAATTTTGTTTCAATAATTTATCTCTAATTTAATTAAATCAATTAAACCATTTAGTGGACCGTATCATATTCTTGTATCATAAAATGAAAGTTCATATTATATATACCCAATTTATATTAGATTCCAGCCTTAATGATATTTAAATTAAAATATTTAATTAAAAAATAGTTTTCATAAGCTATTTAATTAATTAACTATACAATTTATAATATACTTTAGATTAAATTATATTGAAATTTATTTAAAAAAAAATTTAATTATTAAATATCAATTAATTCAATTAAATTGAAATATTTAATAATTAAAAATAAATTTAATAAAAAACCATTAAATATTTATTTATAAATCTCAATTTTTTTTTTTTTTTAAATTAAAACAAAAGTAAATCTTTATTAATTTCATTTATTTTAAAAAAATTACATAAGTTATGTATTTAAATTGAAATATAATTTTAAATATCAATATTATTTTAAACATTTATTATTTATATTGTTACAATAAAAGATTTATTCTTGGGGCGTTTTAAATGAACTTTTAAAAATTTATACTTTTCGCAGTTCATTCGTCCGTACTTCTGTCCTTATGCTGCTAAAAACTTTCAATAATTTGAGATAAAGGAGTACAGCCAGTTTTCTCAAACGTTTTTTAAAATTCCTTAGTGAATCTAAAAATTCTTTAAGCAGAAAGTTAATTGGGGGTTCAATTTTTAAAAATGAAGAGTACCTAGTCCCAAAGAACCTAGTCTTTAAATAACATCCGATTGGAGAACTTTAAATGGTATAATATTGAAATTTAATTAATTTTATTTAATTAAAGTCGTTTGACACCCTTGCAAGCTTTTGATAGTTAGAACGTCTAGTTAGAATGGACTATTTAGTAATTGGTATTTAATATATATTATATACATGGATAAATAACTATTCATAATTATAATATAATGAAGATTTCTTTTATATTTTGCATATTAACAAAATGTGCAACTTTGGAGACATTTATCATTAGTAGACAGATCAATATTTTATTACAGTAGGCAGATCAATTTATTGAATGAATTTATTTATTAAATAAAGATTTTTTTTGATGTAATATTAAAATTATTGTAATTTATTAGCTTAATAATTAAAAAATAATACAAAATTTTCAAATAGTTGCCCACATTTGTCACAGTTAGTACAATCACTTCGAGTTAGTACATTACATTTAAAATTTTTTGAATTATGTGATTACCCTGATCTTTAAAACTGTCACCATCATTAAAACACCAAATTAATTTGCTATTAATAATAAATTTAAAAATGTGTGCTCTGAATATGAAATGAAGGGCAGTTAGCAAGAAAGTCCCCAGTATAAAAATTTTCAAAAACACACCATCCTTAATTTTGGGTAGTTTTCTCATTCTCAAAAAGTCCTCATAGTACGACTTTTTATAAAAGTTTCCAAAATAAAGAAAAAAGTCACTATATTTATATAAAGGTCACTACCTTTTACATATGAGTCTCTAATATATAACAACTGGGACCTTTTTAATTTTTAGTTTTGGCTAAAATTTTGTACAAATTTAATTAAGAAGCGTAACAACTAGGGTTTTTTGGAATATCAGGGTATTCACTTTTTCCAGAATAGGTTTAATATATAACATTTATCTAGCATTCTAAATTAAGTGAAATTTTAGAGTGGAACTCAAAACAAAGGTCGTCTAAGTTTCCAGAAAATTTACATATATATATATATATGTATATAAGCCCAATATAAAAGGTATATTCAAGGATCTGAATTGCAATATGTTTTAAAGTTTCATTTAAAAGCAAAGTAACTATAATTTCTTTAGATAGGACTTGGAACCCATATTTTGTTTAATTAGTATACGAATATTGAATGCTGTTTTTCTGGTATTATGTACGAGAACAAGATTCTGTGATGGGAAAACTATTTGCTATAGCCCCCCGCAACTACGAAGCTACACCGCAAGAGTTAAAGTATAAAGTATATTTTTAATATTGAAAAACTCCTAGACAGCTGATTTCATAATATATTTGATTCATTTTAAATATATGGAACGTAAAAGTATAGGGTTGCCATGCCGTACTAAAGTTAACAGTTTTTCGAAACTCAATCTTTTCATTTTGGAGCTTTCATATCTTTGAAATGTCCTAAGCTTTATAATTGAAAGTTTAGAAGAAATTAGTTGCTCCATTATTTTGGGTTATTTAAGAAAAGTTTTTTGTAACTCCCACCGTTTACGAGCTGTAAGGAGTCAAATATTGAGAATTTGTTTATTTATAAACACAAAGACCAAGATTTTGGTGAAAGTCAGTATTGAATATTTAAAGTCTTAAAATTTTTGTGGCAGAAGGGGGGGGGGGGGGGGGGGGATGTCAGAGAATTAATATTTCAAAGGTTTGTTTCATCACTTGTTTTAGTTACCAAAGGACCCAAAAATACAATTTTTAAAAAAGTCCCCAAATTTGAGAACTTTTCACAAAAATTGTTGAAATTTTTTGTGTTTTTGATTTAAGGGGCTTTTTGCATATTAATTTATACCAAATTTCAACTTCTCTTTAAATTCATACAGAGACACTTCCAGATTTCAGACTAAAGAATAACCGACAAATTTTTAAACATTTCTAAATTCCAAATACGATAGTTACTATGAAATTTTGGTGCGAGGTTCTATATTTGAAAGGCTAGAAACTTCGGTAGTCAATGGTTTATTTGTCGGTCCCTTGTCAAATTAAATCAAAAAAATAATTACTAAAAATTTAAAAGATTGCCATTACAACTATATATTATCATAAATATTTGATTTTTCCGTAATTTTCCATTTTTTTTAAATTTCCAAAAATTTTATGAAATACCTTTTATTGAATACAAAATCAAATTGTATTTTTGATTATCAGAAACATAAATCTGAGTAATTTAAAATTTTTGACTTTTAATATTCATACATATTATGGTTTTAACAATTCATTTGGAAAAAATTATCTACAATCATAGATTTATTATTTTAACATACAATGGAAATTTTATCTTCTCATATGTTGAAGGATTTACAACTCATACATATTTACGTTCGAAGGATTATTTGAAAAAAGGATACTGTTTTTTATTTTTGATATTCTTATTTTATATTCTGAAAATTCAATATTTTAGATTACAACTTATTCCAATAATATTCCATATTATTTCTGATTTAATTTAATTATAATCTAACAATATTAACAACATCAGGTACAGGCAGACGTGTAAATTTTTAATTTAATAATAGTAATTATTATTGATAATATTGGAAATAATATTAAAATAAGTTATTTATAATAATATTAAGATTATAATTAAATTTTAAACTCATTTAAAATTAAACCGATTATGAATGATAATAAATTTAAATTAATTATAATTTTGAATTATATTTATACCTTAAGGTAAAACATGTACAGGTAATTTTAGGTATCATAATAAAATTTGATTTAATTTTAAATTTTTAACGCGGTTTATTATGTCTGATTTTGATAATAGAAATATTTTAAAGGTAGTTTTTGAGGAAGAAGTGGCAAAAATGAAGATGTAGGGGTAAAATAGAGATGTCGGTCCCTTGTCAAATTAATTCAAAATTAAAATAGACAAAAAACTCGATAAGGTAAAAAATACTTAGCAAAATCTTGTTAGACATAGATATAGGATTTAACTCTATTTCATTAAAATATACATTATTTTTCCTATGCTTTCTATTAAAATTAAAATACCAATCTGCTCCTTTTGTTAAGAAGTGGGGCAAAAGAGATATATAGACTTAAATTCAGGCGAACTTAAATAGGATAAGGTTGATGTAGAATACACTTGGCAGCTTATTATATACAGGTCAATGGAACTATAAAATACTTGGACTATATAACCCAGACTAGCCGAACATTTTAAACAAGCATATTTAATTTGAAAACGCGTTTAATTTGGTGTGCTGCCTGTAACCTTTCGTACTTCTGTACTAATATCAATATCAAAAAAAAAATATTCAAGTTCTTAGAAAATTTATATTAGCATTATACAAGATTATAAACCGAATTATTTTATTACAAAATCAGGATTGCCCTTCCTTGCAGATTATGTAAATTCTTGTATAACACTTACTTTAGACTCTAAGCAGGGTGGAAATTTTTAAAAACAGTAATCGATGAAATTATTTTAAAAGTAAAAGTATATCAAAGCATTAATTTTCAATCATTCCGGCCAAACGTAAAAGAGAAGTAAGACGTTATTTTCTTTTCAGAATTAATTTAATTTGCAATTTGAAATGATAGTTTTACTTATACCCAACATTCAGTTGAGTTATAAACTTAACAACCTATACATTGTGATAATTAAGGAATAATATTGTATTGAGGGTTTGTAAAAGAAAAATGAACAGAGAAGTGAAAATTTTTAATTTACGAACGGATCTATGAAAGAACAATGCTTCCGGCTTGTAGTTATTGAGCACATAATTATTCAGAATATCACATGTTAACTTTTACATAGATGTTAAGGGGGCGAATTTTGAAACAATTAAAAAATTCTATGGAAGTGGGGTCTATCTTTATCTGTGTAGTAATTATTAGTATACATTTTTATTTTATGAAGGCTTAACATATATAAGTTCTAGAAAAAAATTGGTACATTTTACCTTTAAGTTGTACTTACTCTATAGCTATAAATCCAAAAAAACATGTATTTTAAAGCTATCAATCTTAAAGGCTACATAGCTTCTTCGGGGCGAAATATAGATTCCTTATCACTTCCTACTCTATTTAAAACGGGACATCCTGTATACGTAGTTATATTATTACAAATCAAAATTATTATTTGCTAACATTCTGGATATTATCCATCGATTCGACTGTAGTTTTTTACTGTTCTTATTCAGAAACAATGTAATAACGAGCCTAATAAAAAGTTCTTTAAAACTTGCTAGCATTTACAAAACTGTTCTACTACATTTCCGCGTCATTTAAAACGGTATAAAGTTACATAGACAGTATTAATGTGTCCCTATTTTTGTAATCTCAAATATTTCATTATTGCTTTCTCGCTATCTTGCATTTTCTCTAATTAGTCTCTTAATTGGTTTTGTAATATTTTTTATTAAACTTTTGAGTGATCTTAAAAACATAACAATATTCTATTTTTCAATTTGAACTCCATATTGCTGATCTGTATTAAACGATCATTTAAGAAGGACATTAACACCAATCTTCTTAATATCCTATCCAATTTTCCCCATCCCCTATAATTCTAAGTTTCTTAAATCCGATTCCCTAAACTTTTTTTCAAATCCCTATCTCGAGACCAGAATACAATCTTGCATTACAACTTCCCTCTGTTTTGGTTTGTTAAAGTTCCACACTAGGCACAGTTCCAATATGTGGCATTTGAAGCTTTACACTGTCCCTTGCAAAAACTAAAATAAGTATTCAAGGATTTCAAATTTCTTAAAAAAACCCCATTTAAATAACATCTTAAATAAATTAAAAA